>DWLS01000984.1:0-24759 GCA_018246255.1 Pachliopta kotzebuea | reverse complement strand
TGTGTATTGGTTATGTATATGTTTAAACTAGCGAGTCTACTCGGTTGTCGAAGAAGGGCTCGGGTCCGTTCTCCGACTACCTTCGCCTGTGTCCGAAGCTCTGGGCGGTGAGAACCGCCCCGGAATGCGAGTGTACCTTGAGTACGCGGTGTGTGAGTAGCTGGGGCGCCGCGCTCTGAAGCGAGGGCGACGTGGGTCCACTTCTTATCTATCTTGAAACCATTTCTTCAGATATTCGCCAAGTTTTTCGGAATATTGAAATCGGGAAATCATAAAGGTCTGCATTTGTAGATGCAACCGTTCCTTGTTGTATAACAATCAAACCGATGTTCTTGTTTAATAAGATTTCCTCTTTTAATATATGCGATCATACAAGTTTGAATACATCGGAACTGAATAAGTGCGGATCCTTAATATCGACTTAGGAATGTGTTTGAAGACATTTTGCTCGTGTCACATAACGTCGCCTGTATGTGAATATCCTTTAGAGGCCAGCCAGTGCAGCGTAATTGAGTTCAGGCGTGCCGTTGTCTGCAAACGCCCCGTTTTAAACACCGGTATCGATACGTATAAATGCATGACACGAAACTGATCAACTTAGGAACTGCTATATTCACAACTACAACACGCCGTTGATTATTTTAGGAAATATCCTATACAATCGCTTCATGTTCTCAATTTACACACGTATGTTGTTTTATCTGCCAACAATGACGATTTTGTCATATGGGTATAATTTTCTTATGAACTATTAACCTTACAACTGAACACTTACTTACATCCTATTTCTGAATAGAATCATTATACATAAACTCAATGTCTAAACTTCTATTTTTTAACATATTCTACCTATAATAATTTTGTTGTAGTCGGTCCAAAAAGAGAGAAACATTAGAAAATATTATTATTTTCTTCTTATATTTTACAAACGTTTCATTTACTAATGTAGTTTTCAACTACATAAAAGTTTATTAGAAAATTATTCTGCCAATAGCATACTAAGTTAGAAGAACGAAAATTATAGTAGCGAGAGGGGGTATAAGCGAGGCAATTTCAATAATCAACAAGGAAAGCCGCACACGCTACAAAATAGATTGTATCACAATAATTGTCGTTAGATGCGGTCGTTTGCATGAAATAATGCTTAATTTCAATTCCGTGTGCATTAAGTACATATGTAAACTTGTGTGGAGCGCTGCCAATAAACTTCGATACACATCGTTATAGTTCGGAACGGTTGTGCCGCGATGGCGGGGGGCTGCATGAATGAGTCCGGTGCATTGATTATGCTAATTTTATTATCGAAATTTCATTCCTCGCGACTGCACCGCGAATCCTTTTTAAATTAACATCCTTTTATTCGATACTATAAATACCATACATACTAAAAAACTTGTATTGAGTAAGTTCAAGTGAACAAATCAGAAATGAGGAGATCCGTATAAGGATTAAGATAACCGACATCGCTCTGCGCATCGCAAAGCTGAAGTAATTGTCATGGCACATAGCTCGCAGAATCGATCGATATTAGGGACTAAAAGTGCTGGAATGGCAACCCCGCACTGTAAAGCGCAATATTGGCAGGCCTTCCACAAGGTGGTCAGATGATATAAAAAGAGTCACTGGAAGTCATTGGATTCAAACAGCACGAGATCGTATTTTGTGGAACACTGAGTCCTACATATGTCCAGCAGTGGCCGTCTATCAGTTCAATGATAATGATGATGAAGTTTATCAAATGACTATAAGATAGCGAAAGGTTATACGTAAGTAAAGAACACTGATGGTAAGTATCTGTTGCCGGTGATCGTCTAGGGAGGTAATACCGTAGCTCCCATTACAGCCGAGAAACACTACTATTCAAACATTACTGTGTTCCATTTTAAAGAGTGCTGTAAGCTAGTAAAATATTGGAGTAAAGAAACTTAAGATCTCAACCAACTGTATCATCTTAACCAACGCCTCGTCGAAAAAAAAAAGATTAGTATCATTACAAATAATCTTTTCAGTAATATTAGTTCGTCGTGTGTAATTAATACGCTTTTGATCAATTGAGATGTTGTGGTATATATCCACTAAAAGATATTATTACACATTAGACTTTACACAGCAACATCTTTTCTTATTCTAGTAATTGATTGTAAAGTAATGAAAAGGAAATGTGATCAACGATGAATTACATAAAAATCTTCGTATTTACGTTGAAGGAGGAACATATCAAAACTTTTTGAAACTCCAAATAAATAGTATCTATATTTTATTTAATTTAGATATAACCTTAAACTTTGCAATGTGAATTGTTGAGAATTTTGCGCAACCTTAAAAATTGATACTTAACAAGGCAACGTTAAAAACTTCCTTTAGTTTAGGACAATTTAATTCACTGGAAAATCCGTTTTCAGTAGCCATCATTATTAGGGGAACTCCAATAAGAATCAGGCGACACAAACATTTTAATGAATTTGTGTGCTTATGTATGAATGCTGATTTGTAATGTGTTATTGAGCTTCAAAAAGATACGATCCTTTGCATAGATAAGCAAAAAATCACATAATGATTTGATTTAGCATTTCCTGTACCAGGAACGCTATAAAATTTACGGTCGTGTTTACTTTACGCCGATATAAGTTTGTTTATCATACAAAATCGAAGGGTACCAAACTCTCCGGGCTATGAAAGCGGATAATTTTGTTTGTGTACCGGCAGCCGGTGAAACTTGAACGTGAAATGAAATTCTGTTCAGCAGTAATGAGTCGATAATATACAGAATTTACCTCCTTGATTTTCTAAATAAGTCTCGGATCCACAAATGCTATTAATAAATGATGAAAAGACAACCAACAAAAGAAACTTTTAAATGGTTTGATGATGTATTTAAATTATTAATTAATCAATTATATATCAGCTAAAAAACAACTTTATTATTTGTCGTTTCAAGCATAGAAATATATAGATAAAGATGATGATGTTAGTTCTAATAAATTTGATAAAAATTGAAGTTAAAGAAAAGGAAATTAAGTTAAAGGATAACTCTGATTTATTCTGTACTTCTACATTAATATTGATTTATTTACACATTTATTGATAAAACAATATGACAGTATCAACAATTGTTTAAAAATGTTTAATATTTATAGGGATTATTATATTCTTTGCTTCGTAAAGCGATGGTTAGTAAAATTTTAGTTTAATGTTAGCTTTTCACATTCATATACCAAGTTATGCCGTTTTGTTAACAAGATGTTCTTCTTAAACTAGTCTTTTACTAACTAAAGTACTTGTTAGATAAAACACAGCATAATTTACATACTAATACTTGCAGTAAACAATACAATAGTAGCCCACTGTATAAGAGTTTCTATTTATAACCGTTAGTTTATTATTAAGTATTATAGAAGTTGGATTTCTAAAGTGTAAGTTCACTTTCAAATAAACATTTATTTCTTTACATTTTTGATATTTTGTACTAAAATAAAGCTATATTAAATGATTTATCAATCTACAAATAGCGTAACTTATAATGAACAACTATGGAAAAACTAGTGATATATCTTATCTTATTATTATCTTCTCTTTCTTGTCGTGCGTCCGTGCAGACTGGGATGTCTCTATACCAACATAATGAATAAGTGGTTTAAGCATTTACGCATAGACTTCGGACGTATATTTTGAAATGATTTATATTTAGACGAAAATCTTAATGTTCAAAGTTAAGTCTTCACCGTGAAGTGTGCTTGGATGCATGCGCCTCGAGCCTGACGAAAGTAACACACCAATGATGAAGATAAATCCCCTTTGTGTCACGGGCCGGCCGTAGAATTTAAACTTACTCGCGTGTAGTCCGCTCCTTAATCTGTAGCCCATTAACAGCAGTCATTAATCACAGTTTTAATAACTAATTTAACCCGGACTGGATTAATATATCTTCATTTATTCACGTGCAGCCGGCGACGCGCCTGAGTCCGTCAAACTTTAATCATTTAAATTTCACCAAGCATACAAAATCGATGCCGTGTCAAATGTATGCCGCACTATCTTTTGTAATGAACGCGACTGCAGTTACTCGTGTGGAGCATTCCGCTATTGTTGTTTACCCATTGTGTACAATTAAACATGAAAAGATGTAATAATCTCGAATGTCTCTTTGTGCTTTTTTTAATTCAACATGCGGGGCGGTTATAAATAATAAGTGCTGCGTCGTCGGCGCTAACGTTTATGTCCTACAATGAATTGAGCGTCAAGTTTAAACGTAGGGTTATACATAAATTTAGCCGAGCGTGTGCCCCGCGCAACGATCGCTAAATTCGGGGTGTACCATTATTTATTACACTATAATATTTTGTTGCAGTGTAACGTTTATGACGCGTTTTTTTTATGAATTATTTTTTATTAACGACCAGAAATGGGTCATTATATTGCATTGAAGCGGCGGAGTTGTAATTCATTACGGACTTGGTTGTTTGCTGTTCTCACGAAACGTTTTCAAAGTTCACGCTTCATCATTTATATATAGCAAATAAACATATGTAACTGATATGTACACAATTAGTTAAAACCTGATCTTACATGAAGTAACAACGCATTTGGACAAGATTTCCTTGCTTTCATATATATAAATGACGGCCATAGCATTATTATTGTAGGATCAGATGGACAATGAAGATGATAGTTAAACAAGCAGGTCGAAAGAAATCTTACCGCTCCCTTTGGGTAGCAGTGGGATTTCTTTGAAAGTGAACTTTGATTCACTATTTAAGTGACCCTAGACTCTTTCTAAAGAAGTCCGTATTAGCCGCAACACAGCGGAGCCAGTTGAAAAAAGGTTTAATTATAAAAGGCTCTCTCGTACAAAAAATACTTGAAACTCTTTTAAGGAATTAGCACAAAAACTGTCTTATCAAGTCGAGAAATAAATGTAAACGAGAAATACTACATCACGACCTAATAAATCTACTGTACTTGAAATCTTGAGTAAGTAATGTAGATGGATTATTAGATCTTGGACGAAAAAAAAATAGGCACTAGACATAAACTCGTATAATAAAGATACTGGGTATAGTTTTATTCGTAGCTGAATATCCTTCTCATTCTATTGCTCTATATTAAAAATACTATTTCTAAAACATGCAGCCTATCTCAGACACAATAGGCTCAGCTTCAAACTTCTAATGAACGCAGACCTAAATCTTGCAAATAGGTCGCAAGAAACTGCAGCCTAAAGTTATTCTAAACTAGTTCTGTTCACAAACTACAAAAGTTGACGTAACTTATTTATAAAATATTTACTCACGCAAAATGTAACTTAGGGTGTAGTTATAGCAAAATTGGACTCAATACATATCCATATATTATCGCCACGGGGCTCGCGCGCTTAATAGCACTTAATAATGTAAGAGCTGATCGCCCGACTGGCCCCGGTGCAAATTACTATTCTAAAATTACCACGTGACTATACAAAGAGAAATCGCTGTATGGTGATCGAATCGATCGAATGGTCGGAATAGTCGGCGTCGTCTCCCGGGGTTCGAGCCCTAGAATTATCGGTTCGCCTCGAAGCTGTTTGGCGAAATGTTGCCAATTCGTTAATAAGCCGTGTCGGCTATTGTCAAATAAATATAACATTTGTGACGAATTTCAAAATTTGATGAATGAATTCACGTCACCCAGCGGGACCGGCGCGTTATTCATAGCTAGCTACTATTACCAATTAAAAATTATTACTTATAATATTTCTACATATGCTATATAAAATGTTATTTAAAATAAAACTAGTATTGACATATTAGAAATACATTTCGCTACTAGCATGCAATATTTCTTGTGGTGTTTGTGGCGATTGCTTTGTGTGTGTGCCAGCAGCGGACCCACGCGCGACGCTCACCCCTCGCGTTACATTAAATACATTTCCGCATATCACGCACTGTGTCATTTCCTCTGCGATCCCTGTGAGCTGTCTTACATCGATGTTTATTGATATCGATAATTTTTTTTTATGGAAAGGCGATGAGATGAATAATGCGTTCACCTTATGTTAAGTAGTATACTCGCCTATAACAACGTGGCGCTGATTAAGATGGTAACAGCACAACATTGCGCTCATCGCCTTGAGACATAAGGTGTTGAGTTTCTTTATTCCAGTAGGTTCACTAGCTCCTTTCAAACCGGAACACAGTAATGTTTACAGATTGCTGTTTATTGACTACAATACTGTGGTGGTACCTGTACGGTCTCCAGGAATAGGGATCTACCACCTGAAATAATAATTCTACACTCTAATTTCCTTTGATATATCAGATTGTACTTATGATCATACACACTATACAATTCAAAGTGGCGTTGATTCATTCTTTAGCTTCATCTGGAACATCATATGAAATCATACTATGCAAATCCGCACTTAATCAGCACGGTGATGAATGACCTTGATTCTCCTAAGAGTACGCAAATAAAACGAAAATTGAGCTGTTTATATTCATTCTAATTCTTTAGAGACTAAGCATTATGAGGACTGCATTAAGTTATTTTAATGGAAAAACCTATAAGTAATAGAACTTTATGCTTTATATACTACATGGTTATCTATTAAACAGGGTGATAAATAAGTTAAGTTTGACATATAATAACTTGTGACACATTTTGATTTATTGTTGCTATTAACAATAAGCCCTATTATCCTCAAAAGTCTCTAATAGTTTGTCTTAAATTAATACATAATTTTTGACTATGATATATTTTAATAATTGAACTAAACCATGTGAAATCAAATGCTGAATAATAATTAATGATAGAGTTATTAAACAATAAAAAAATAAGCGATATATAAAAAAAACGATCCTCGTCACATTACTAGACGCGTAACTATGGGAAGCTATTTGCGGATTCAATCAATTCCACAGAATGATATTATTATCGGTCTAAAAACATTCATTCAATGCCGAAATTACTTATTCTATTATATTGTTACTTTGAATAATTCCTATAAATTACTTCTTCAGCTGGGATAAAATTTCTGTTTTATATATATATATATACCAAGTTAAGTATAGCGGATATAAAAACTGGGTGTTTAATATATCATAAAAATACGTTTGTACCTAAAAGTAAGGCATTACTTAGTATTACAACAGTAAATTGACTTTGTAGCGTTTAAACAAAATTCGAGATACTTCAGTAATTTCAATAGCTACGAAGCTATATGTAAGAAACGTGCTCGCCCAAAATATTCTGGCTGATTACCGAAATACGATAATGATGCAACTACTGCACTACTACTGCTGAGAGGTCTCTATTTCCGAAAACTATCTAGGTAGGTAGCAGCTCCTGTTGCATCCGATAAAGAGTAATTTGTAAACATTACTGTGTTCTGGTTTAGATTGTAACGTAGTAAAATTATAGGGGTAATGAGAGTTAAGATCTCATGTCTCAAGGCGACGAGCGCAATGTGATGCTCTGTATATTATCTTAACCAGCGTTATGTTGTTATGAGCTAACGTATCACTTACATGAGGTAAAAGTCTTACTCGTCTCGTATATAAAAACTTATCACTAAAATTGTGTATAACCGTGATTAATCGCAGAACATGGAAGAAATCTTCAAATTAGGTTACCATAGAGATCGCGCCCGTCCAAACAATAGTCTTATCATCCCCACATCTGTTCGATGTGACCATAGCACATACAATTACTGCCATGAGGCCGAAACGGCGACGTGGGGATTTTAGATTCCGTTTATCCAAAAACTAAATTGGTTGTTATACGTATTTCGGGAATTGTTTATAATTTTGTTCCCATGCCGTTTCATTATTATGGGCCGGTCGTAGATACATTTCACTCCCTCGTTTATGGCCGCTGGTGGTTGCGGAGGGTTCGCGTGAGGATTACAGTTTATTTAAGCGTTTGATTCTTTTTTTCGCTTAATAACATACTATTACTCTTTCCTAACGTTTTTATTGCCAGCTCCGGCTCACGCTAATGTCACTTACAAGATTCTTTATTTACAAAGCGCTTTTGTGTAATTTTATTTTTAGCAGCTCATTTAATTTACGATGACGTACCAAACGTCTTTTACACGTACATATGTAATACATTGAATTCTTTTATGTCTCTTACAAAACGTATAAGAGTAGTATTAAGCTTTGTTAAGAAATCCTTGAGGAATAGTTATAATAATACAGACACAATATTTATAATAATCAACAAGAACACTATACAACAAATCCTATATACAAATCATAATTAACTTATATACTGAGAGCAATTATGATATAGAAAAAAAACTGTTTGTGGTTAAATTTTGCCTTAAACTTATAAACATTTATATTGTAATCAAATTTTTTTTTTATTTAGAAAAAATTACTTATTACTAGAAATCATGATGTTTTCGGTGATTTAAATGATGCTTGAATGATTAAAAATTGATTTGGATAAATATAAAAAGCGATGGTTCGTTTTACGACGTAAAACATACACCGTGATACATGAAAGTAAAGCCTCTCATGTTAATTAGAATGGACGAGACCACCAAGGGCGGTTTTTTTATATTTCCAAGAAAGAAGATCCGTAGCGAAATCTTTTAATTAGAACTTTTTTAATTGGATTGATATTTCTCTTAAATTTGTTACAAGTTAAATCCTCCGGACACTCATGAATATACAAAATATTTTGTAAGAACACTCAAACGGCAGACATCTCGTTGAATTCAACATAGATTATTTAAAACGACACTGCAACTGCTAATGCATTGTCTCCATTCTTTTTTATTCATTGTGCTCCTGCTCCTGTATTTTTTTCCATACATTTTACACAGCATCGACCTAAATACGAGTTTCGTCCTTAAAAAGAAAAACTCTTTTTAGTATTTACATTTACAGGAAATTTAAATTGTGTTACTTATGTCCAGAATAATAAATCTCTCAATTTTATATTTAAATATTTTCCCATATAAGTGGAGTAGTTAAAAAAACTTGCTGTAATAGGAAGACTAATTCTTAAGTTAATTTAGACTTCGTTTGTCGAAAATAAGGATTGATGAAGTAGAAGAAGAATAAAAAGATAATATAAAGTTAAATTATATCGTTAGTGCCGTAAGTATTGGATAGTAATTAAAGTTGTTTTAGCATTTAATATTTATAGATCACTATTGCCGAGGATAATCTGGTTTCTTACCACCTCACTACACATATGCTACCGGATTGTTTGCAAACTTGCTTTTGTTTAGACTGGTGTAGTATAGTAAGTTACTTTTTTTCTTTTTTTTTTTGTGGGGGGGAAATGCCTACGCACTGCCCTCCCGCCACGGAGGTGGCGGAAGGGACTGTGTGGGACTCGCACCCACTAAAAACCCCCCCGTGAGCCCGCCACCGCGTTGTTGGGGCAAGGTAGGGTCGCTTTCGCATGCACTAGTAAGTTACTGGGGCAACAAGACTTATCATATTATGGCTTAAAGCGACGACCAATATGTGGTGTAGTGATTTCATCCCACTCATCGATTATATAGTTTCGATAAAATCCATAAAGTCATTGATGATCGATAGAGATTAGTTTCTATCAAGTGACTCGTTTACAGTCATTACACAAAAATATTCACATTCGGTACGGTTAGTTAAATTTAAAATAATTAAAAAAGGTTTTAATTATCATCCCATTACAAGTTATAGTTAGTACGAAACGCACGGTCCTTTTATCAATTTATAATTTTACGGGCTTTAAAATCTAAAGAAATCGATTTTAGTATCAAAACAAAACATTCAATGCAGTCAAGGTATTTACTGATTGGCCACGCCATGTGATTATTTCTTAACGAACTATGACGAAATTTTGAAGAAATTTTGAAGAAATGTATTTAATGGAGGCGCTTTAAAAATACTCAAACTCTATACATTATTAAACAATACATGTTCTTTAACCTGATATTTATATATGATGTATTAAGTTAAGCCATAGTAATAAAATGGTAACGATCAATGAAGCTAAATGGTTTAAATAAGAACTATGCCGCAAATATAAATCCTCCTACATAATCGCTTTTATTAATAAACGACCATGTGAAAATCATATATAAATCTAGTTATACAGAAACCTTTTAGGTTTTTAGTTCCGATAATCAATAATCCAATCTGTTAGATTAACAAAACCGAATTCGATGTTGAAAACAAAAAAAATTGCTTATAGGCTCTGTATTAAATTGTTGACCGACAGTTATAATATCGAAAATGATAGTAGTGATGTTTTTTTCTTAGACTACTTAAGGTGGAAACTAACGAAACATGTTTTAGTAGCTTTTGATGGATTTTTTATGAAATATCCGCACAGCTCCTTTCGCCTAGAACAAAAGGTTTTGTCGGACTTGCACCGACTAAAACCTTCACGATATTCCATCTTTCTCTCAAATAACCCACGGAAACATTTACTTTCTTGGCCTATTTTATTTGCCATATCTGCTAACAATGCATTGTAATTACTAAAGCGTATTACTCGTTACCGTTACTAATACAAATAAATTAATGTATAAGAAATGTTAAAGTTTTGATGTTTCAGTTTTAAAAGCTTCGTAAAAACGGAGACAAAGTAATCACGATGAGTAACACAATCACGAGATGGATGACTCCATCCCACTAACTCGCTCCGTCCAAATATTTACATCCATGGAACAAGTTTTTCTTCGGACAACATCACATTTGCCGTACAAATGAATACATTTTGACACAACAGGGCCTCCACCTCGGCTGCAAGTTTGTTTGAACAGGCAATTCTCGCTACATCATCTTGTGCCACCGAGTGGCCCCGTACCGGTTCTCTTTGTTTTATAGCCTTTCCGATGTCAAACAAATCCGTGTACACTACCACTAAAAATTTTAAATTTACTCCAAAATGTTACATTAAAAAAACAATTTCCTCGTTAACATATATTATAAAGCAATCGCATCATATCATTTAATAATTTAAAATGACATAAATATATAATAATAATCATAAATTCACATTAATAATCATACTGCTGCACATAAATAAATCGAATTAATATTTATTAGCGGAAGCTTTGCCCTACTTTACTAAATCACGGTTCATTAAAATTTAATGACACATTAGAGTTGTCACAAAACCGCTGGTAATCCGACAATGTATAATTTATTAGTACCCGATTAACTTGTTTGTTAAATCCCATACATAATCTCTTTACCTTATTTTTATTTACAATTCAATACAATTTTAGTTACAAAAACTTTCTATTTTACCTTTAGTCGTTCATCTACTCTTCTTTTCTTTCCAAGGTGTTATGAATAAAACTTTCCATCATTACCGGTGGTGGGTCTTATTGCTTGAGACTGCCTAAGTAACATAGCAGAGTCTACTTCCGCTTTAAAACAGTAGTGTTCTAATATTGTTTTCTCTGTTGAAAGGCGTTGTAAAGTATTATTACTAGTAATAAAGTTTAATTTTTAAAGCAACGTGCAGAGTGTAGGTAACAAGTCATATTGTTATGAGTCGGAATATCACTTACCGAGTACCATCTACTTGTTACGTATATAAACACGATTGTAATGAGATTAATGGAAACAAACCACATACTTCTCAATAAAAATTCTGTTTTATATATTTACGATGTAAAAACTTCCAGTTCACGGTTGAAGTTTACACCTCGATACAAAGACGATTTATGTAAAGTAAGAACAAAATATGATCCCATTCAGCGTTACAGGCGAACTTTAACTTAATAATTCGAAGTCGGAAATGTTCACGCAGGCGTTAAGTCTGGGTGCTAAGTGATCTAGTTTGAACTTTAACTAAACCAGATGGCGTAGATAGAAGATTGTTGGCATAAGTAATGTTTTGTATTTATGTTTTCATTGTGCTATTAAATTAATCTATCATAACCTATTCAAAATAAAAATAAAATATAAATCAAAATATGTTACCTGCTTGTATGTACTGTGTAATGCAAAGAAATAAGTCAAATTTATATGTATGTTTATAATATCCAAATAAGAGTCTTTCGATAATTCATATAAATGTTCAGTAATAATTATCACAATAAATTTATTATTGATTAACATAGGACAATTGCCGCATGTTTCCTTTGCTATTAGTCGAAGAAGTAGAAGAATTCCCAAAAAGAGAGAGTTGGGAGATATACACGTTGACATAAGTTAATAACCGATTAAAGACTTTCAGTTTATTTGTAGATATATCTGAAACAGCTGAACTAATTTTAACAAATAATATAACATAGACTACTCTTAATAGTTAAGTTTGAATACATAGTTAAGTTTAAAACACTTTTATAGAAAACATATTCCACTTGCTCACTGTGGGGTCGGTTCTTTTTATTCACATTCTGTTCACTGCTCGCTTCGCACGTCAAGATTAGGAAAGGTTTCCATCGTATGAGCATAATATTATTATTCCTTACAGCCCCTCAGAGCTCAGGGCGAGCAATTACTCATCTTTTTCCGGCGTCGAGGGCTCGTTTTTATTGCTAGACGTGAAAAATACCAGAAATTTCATCCGGTCCGCTCAAAGTGGTCGGATTAATTCAGAAGGCACTTATTTCAAATTGGATTTCGCTCGCGCCGCGGCTCTGTCCTCGTCGTCTTCATTTCCGTTTAATAGTGTCACAGGAGCTCTCCTGCGAGGTCCACCGGCGACGTCAATAGTCCTTTCGGACATCGTGATGTTTCTTTGAAAAACATCAATAGATAACGTCTTCTTAGCTTTCTATTAAGATACAATCTTCTCTCTCCTAAAATAATTTCTTTTCTGCTATTAGATTACATATTAACATTACACTTATATTTTCTTTTTATACGTAATATTCTAAACGCTAATATTCGCTATGCTAATTTTACACAAAAAATAAAGCTTATAATGTATACTAAAATTTATAGAGAAGTTGAGAAGTTTAACGTGTATAAGTGCGTCCGTATCGAGGAGAGTAAAACCATGTAAACCAACCCATGATGTGTTTTAAGATTATCAGAGGAATGTTCATTGATTAAAAATAACATAATGTAATGAAATTGCATTAAATATGACTCATCTCACTATATATTCTTTTAAGTATGTAATAAATATTGTTATTAATTAATAATGTACAAAATAAGTGAAACGAAGCAGTCATTCAATTACGTAAAAACGTCGCTGATGGAGGTAATTACGTCGTAAACTCCAACGATGAAAATAAAAATTAATAACAATGGTGGACTGGTAAGAATTCCACTTCACCATTACCTCTCGGCATCAAGGAGGCATGTCAATAGCGTTGACCTGTATTCTGAAGTAGCTCCCTCTAAAATAACAGAGTATAGACAAGGCAAAGTTAAACAGCGCTTCTGTTTACACAAATGCACGTAGGTGGCACTCGGAGGCGCGAATGTCTTTACATTGCACCGTTTCTCCGATAATATTTTCTTTTAATGTTCGCTTTTGAATTCAGCAAATACAATATATATCCAAACACCATGAATGTTTCGTTAAAATAGTAGTGATTCGTATTTAATCGATCCACAAAACTAGTTAATACATGAAAAGTAAATTTTCTTCATACTCGTGACAGTCCTATGCTGCAATGTTAAGCTTACAACTTAAGTTATATTAACTATTACAAAATACAACATTTTTGGTAGTTTGCTAAACACTGAGTATTATTCTGATCTTATTATTGAAAAACCAATTCTTTTCATCAGAAGTTTCCCGAATTGTAAGATTAACACACATCTAACTAAAATTTTCTTAAAGGTAATGATAATTCTGTAAATATTATATACAGTATTGTAAGTACCAGAAAGCAAATGCCGCATATTGTCCCCGAAACTAAAGTGAGGTTTATATTTGGGAACTTATAACAAACTATTATCATAAAGCGCTACCTTTGTCTACGTAAGCAAGCCTTTGTTAAGCCCACGGAACGTATTCCGTTAGAGAACGTGTGTCTCTATGTAAATGTTGCTCTCGATTTCCATTAAAAGCGTGAACGTTACAAAAGCAATGTTGAAAGTTAAGCTTTGAATGCTGTAAACTTTAATTGGACGTGAAACAAGGCGACGCTTAAGTTGGCTCATTTAGTCGAAGCAATATAACTATTCGACGATAACTTAATTTCAAAGCAGATCTTATTTGCGATCTTCGCGAAATGTAACAAGTTTTACTAGTCATTAATAATTCAAAATGTCACTACCTCAAATAGTCTCCTAAGTTTAATATATTAAGTTATAAAATGGTATTTCTATTTAACGAATCATTTTTCGGAAACCACCTTTTAAATTACAATATATGTACAATAATGCTATAGAGCTGACTTCCTTATTGCTGTTATTTTATTTCTTTCTCGTTTTACACACCTACCTCATAAAACATATGTATCTCATAAGTTATACGTTAAAATAATACCAAAGACATTAAATCCAATTTTACACAATGTGTAAAGCTGAATAAATAATTTAAAAGTTTCAATAGTATGATGGTAAATTACAGGCGGATTTAATTATTTAAAAAAAGCGATCTTTTGTAAATAGAGCGGCATTCATTTATAATTAAAACGTTTCAACTGTCCGCCACTGCCTGATTCGGGATATATGACACGGAGTAAAATTCATCCGATGAAATATAATTGTGCACGGCAATCCCAATTCAATCTTGAAAATAGCTTTAATTCCACTTTGCGATTTTAAGTTTTAATAAACCATTTTATAATTGCATCACAGTTGAAAACTTTGTTGTAAAGAAGACAAAGTATCAATAATGTTTACATTGACACTAAGTTTTTCGTATGAGTAATGATTAAACAATATGAATACTTTCGATATAGCATTCAAAACGTTGAAAAATCTTTTTTAATCAAGAATTATTTTTGAATAAAACAATTACATAAATTTCGAAGGTAAAGAGTAGTAAGTAGTACGGGACGATAAGACAAGCGAATGATTTATTTGATGGTAAGTGATAAGCCATGCCAGTCCATAACAATGTGGTACTGGTTAAGATTGTATGTATACAAGCACCACATTGCGCTCATCGCCTTGAGATATAAGGTGTTAAGTCTCGTCACCTTAGTAATTTCACTAGCTACAACCCTTCAAAATGGAATACAGTAATATTTGCTCAGTACTGTTATATGGCAGAAATAACAGCTTCGGAAATACCTACCTAAACAACAGAGACCTAACACCAGTGAACACTAAATTCACAACTGATTTAAGAAACTGTACTAAACTGAAAAGCCGTAAGGCTGTCACTGACACAGCTTTTAGTTCAGTTAAAAATAAGTATTTTTTTCTATTTTTCAGTGCTTCCTCGGAGCGCACTGCGTATACCTGGCTACCGGACACCAGGATTGAATTCTGCTCGCCGTACAGCCGGCGCAAGAGTTCCAACTCCACCGTCTACGAGAGTGACTGATGGTGCGATGGATTTGATGAGTTAGAAGAAGCGTTACTGTGATCGGACACATAGTGCAACAAAATAATCAAGTGACGCTTAATGTTTAAAGTTAACATCGACTTTATTAGATGAAATCAAGTTATAATATCCTCGTTTGTGCTACTTCAATGTGTTGTATATACCTACGTACTGTTTCTACGATCTATCTCATCATATAGATACCTAAGTGTTATAAATAATGGTTTAGCCTGTTAAAATACTTAAAGATATAATCCCTTCTAATACAGTTTATCATTTTATTCACATTGGTTCGTTTAAACTATTGAACCAGAATTCAAAGCCTTTTTTCTCTTTAATATATTATAATAACAATTTATCCTTACAAGTAATGAGTGTATGCGAAAAATAAATAACGTGTAATAAACTTTTCATTCGAATTATACAAAAATAAAAATTGTTTAAATATCTTCGGGAAATATGGCAAATTCCCTTATAAGTTCGCTAATATTCCCGCATTTACTTCGGCTCGAGGAGAGCGCGGAACTTTCTCACATTTACCTTAAATTAATATTTATGATGAACAAAGAATAATGCGTCATTTATTGGTGAAGTTTGAACGTATTCCGTCTACTTAACAAACGATACGGATCTACTGTAATGTTCATGGTTACGAAATCAATGAATTGAAAGAAAACTTAATAAAACAACTTTATCATTTAATAAAATATCCATATTTATCAATAATCCTCTTACATTTGTTATAACTATATGTTTATCTATGAAATGGAAAGTGTTCAACAGTTTTAAATAATTTATACACGATTAATTTATATACTTAACACGTGTAGTAAAGTTTCAGCAATACAGTCCGTAAACCTGTGATTAGACGAACCATTTCGCCAAAGATTCTTTGTTAATTTTGAACTATATTTTAATTAAGTCTAATAATCAAACTACTTGTTATAAAAGTAACATAATTTCTAAGTTATCAAATTTAAATACCGTATCGTTATATCTAATCGAATTTTCGTAAGTAATATATCGTAACAATTGTAATATTATTGTAAGAGATGACACCACTGTTTGTTATTACTATTGTCAATGGATAGAATTATGAATGTGTAATTAAGTAAACGATTCGCTGTGATTTTTAGTTTTACATCTACGTCCGCGCTAAGAATTTCTTGGAAGCCATTCTATATCTCGTATACATTCGAATAAATCTACAATGTGTAGTTATAGATTGTATAATTATTATAATGTATAAGAATTATTTTTATAATCCTAGTCCCAGGTTTCAAGACACACGATTTCAGAAAAGATAATCTATGTTGTGTATATAAAATAGTGTTTAAGTAAAAGAAGTTGCTTTTGGGATAATTGTTTTTGTTAACAAAGTTAGAATTTGTCATTAACTATAAGGTTATGTAAAATTGAACTCGTCGTTGACTATAAATTTGAAGGACGTAAAAAATGTTAAAGTAAAACTTTTTCAAATTGTAATCCACAGCATTTCCCTTGTTCTATATCTTATTTAAATCTATACCCTCGGTAAGACATTATTTACTAACTTTACCACTTACTATCTTGTATTAGTTTGTCGTGCGGCAAAATCAAACTTTCTTGAAATTTACCTCGATTATGTAAATAGGCATATTAACTATTAACCATTAATAAAAGCTCAATCGAATACTCGTAGTCCAAATAACGTTTTAGCATTATATCATGTGTATAAAATATCATTTAAATGCTAGTCTAATAACATATTTATTAAATAATTCATAACAGTAAAACTATTATACATGCATACAATAGCAGGATATTTGAATAGACTAAATACCACCGCGGTTTAATATCGAGAGAGCACTAACGGAAGTAGGTACTGACGAGAAATAAAGTTGAAAGAAGAGCAGGATGCACTATCACATACACGAAACACACATAACAATATAATCCTTTTATGTGACGAGGAACAGGATATAAAATAAAAGCTTCTTCTCAGAGGTAACTAAGAAAAACATGTTTCATGAAAAGTTGGAATTAGTATTTAAGGTGTGATCGCCGACTCTTTGCTCGTTAATAACCTTTACTTGATCAAGTAATATATTGGGTGTACTACTCGATTAGATATCATAGAACGAAAAATCTAGAACATTGTATTGTATAAGTACATAGATTTAACAACATTTGGTTCTGCCGCCGATGCACATATATTTATCTCCTCTGTATATAGCGCACCGTTAATTAAATACCTAGATATAATTTTATGAAATTTCAACATTGTTAATTATTAATTTATATGAAATGTTCTTTCCTAACGAAGTGCTGTATTCATCAAAAATTTTGTATAATTTTCAATAAATTCATAACACTATATATCATCTTTTACTAATATTCTACAAAGTAATAAATTATCTCAAGTTATCATTAAAAAAATTATCTTCTCTTCTATTTTCTATGAATGCTGTAACAGAAGTTTTACAATGATGGATGAACAATAATGAACTAGTTAAAACATAATACCATTTAAACTTGTGGTTCAAGAGTAGAACGAAGAACCAATGAGAGCAATTAGCTGATGCGTCAAGGAAACATTTAAATAATACTCTAAATATTAACAATTTACGGAACATTATGAAATGATACAACACTAGGGACCAATGATTAAGAGTTATAAGTAAATCAGTCACGCAAAATGAATTCCCAGATCGGACTAACCAAGTGTATCATGAGTTAACTGGATGTGTGCGGTTGCAGCAACAATTAATATGAATTCCAGACCCATTTCGTAACGCTCATCTCATTAATCTCGTTGGTACGCTTCAACTGTTATAATGAAATGGAACCAACTTTGGTCCAAACGAATGTTTCATTGTGACGCTGTCGATTTGCTGTGAGGCCCATCAATTATAAAAACTTGTCTGTGCTACGTAACACGTGAGCTTCTACTGTATGTACCGCACAGTAAACTATGAATTAAGAGGCTGTAGGTACTCCGTGATGACTAACGATGTCAAGACGTCTATGACCACAGTCCTCACATGAACATTTGTGCTGCGAAGTACCTATAAGTTCGGAGTATTAGAATAATTAAAATAAAGCATTAAACCCTTTAAAATTACTGGTGGTAGGTCTCTGTTATCGGAGACTGTCTAGGTAGGTACCACTATAGCTTTTTACGCAGGCGACAAACTTTATTATGAAAACATTACTGGGTTCTGGTTTGAAGGGTGCTGTAGCTGGTGATATTACTGGGATGAAAAGACAGACATAGTTATATACGTCTACGAGCGCGGTGTGGTGCTGTATATATAATCCTGACTAACATTACGTTGTTATGACGATTCCGTATCACTTACCATGAAGTGAACGATTTGCTCGTCTCGTCGCTTGTTTAATACATAAAAATACTTTAATACATATTTTAGTAAATCAGTTTTTTTATATAAAAAGCTATAGCCAGGTTATGTATAAATACAATTCTGTTTTACTTTCATTGGATATATTCTTTACTACAACAATATTAACAGCCTCAGGAGTTGCAGACCCGGAACGAATCAATATACATGTTTCGTATTACAGTAGCTTCTACTTGGCCGTGTTAACACACGATGTGAATATTAATACCACTTAAGTAACATATTTCATTAATTTAACTTAAATCGTAATTGTGTAATATTTTCAAATACATTTCTCATATTTATGTATTAATTATAAAGGTGCAAAAAGAAGTACAGTGATGGATGAATATTTGGTTAAAAGTAAATTTATGTTAAAAAATAAGTAATGGTAATAACATCAGAAATTTAAAACAAAATGTCGTCTCGTATGTTAAATAAATACTATACTAATGGTTTGCTCTCGCATATTCCTTTTCAGTAGTAATCGTCATGGTCACGAACCACATCGAAAAGTTCCACCTGACTTTATTTGAGTTATTCGATTTCAACATCGAATAACAACTTCCAATAATTATAATATTTTTTGATACGTACAAGGTTTTAAAGGTTTTCATATGGAACATCAAATATCATTTAAAAGCATATACATACATAAGCTTTCATGTATATAGTACAGAAAGATAACTAATAGAATTATAGACAGTCAAAATTTTATTTTTCATCATTGAAACATAAACTTCTCTTGATGATCTTGGAAATGATAGTTTACTTTGATACAATTTGGTTTTACCTAAATTAAATAAATGCTTATCTAGTCATTATTAGTAACTGGTTACGTTACAAAATCTTTTTGACAAAACATTCAACGATTAATACCTTTAAAGCAAGGTACACCAAAGGCGGTCTTAATGCAATCAGTCATTCTCCATCAGCCATCCGTTGGAGAGGTGAGATGTTGTGGTAGATACTAAAACTAATAGTGAATAATTCAAAATGATGATACAATTTATGTATTTTAAAACGCAATGCGTACCTTCTATATATTATAGTTTAGTTAAATTTGAAAAATTAATTACGCTTTTCACAATTTACTAAGAAAAAATTCTACTTGTGTTTTAACAATAATTCTCCGGGGTGTTTAAAACTAACTTTTCAATTAAACGATTACCGATTAAAAGTTATTGTAAAAATGTAATTTAATTATAAAATAGTTGTAGTTTATATTAATAATTTACATATGTAACATAAATTGTAATTTTATACCAGAGCTTACTCTAATTAAATTCGAAATACGTCAAATTTGTAATCAGCCGTCGTGAAAGTTAAATGGTACGACATAAGCCTATCCAAGTAAAACACACGTTGAAATTTTGATAGTAACTTTGTATAATTAACTCCTCTAGGGGTATAATTAAAACCCAATGCGGCGCTTATTAACTCTTACTTCCGCTCAAACTAACTCCGAATAGTCTTGTGGTGCATAATAGACTCATTTAGACTTCAACGATATACACGAAGTTAATTATCTCACGTTGAATGATTATCCATAACGCATTGTTATTTATTAAATGGTATCTTTTAATAAAAAGATAAAGTACACAAACTCAGCTTTATAGTTATTTATTCAATTAAGCGAGAGATGAGGTATTCACTTGATGAAAAGGAAACAATGTGACGCGAGTTAGGATGATATACACTGCAATACATCGTGATCGTCGCCTTGAGACATTAGATGTTAAATGTCGTTATTCCCGTAATTTATTTGATGATGTTCTCCAAACCAAAAAAACAGTAATATTAGTATACGGTCTTCGCCAATAGAATAAGCTTTTTCAGTGACCATTTGTCTTCAACATGTTTGTGATTTGTATGTACGAAGCGTTGTACTAACGAAGATTGTTTAACTTCACATTAGGTAAAAAAGGCGTTCATGTTTACCAGCATCCAATTACTGTAACAGAATAGCATCGTTACGCATCCAGGGAACGTTTAAATTATTACTAATGCCGGGTCCCTAATGGAAGGTGTCGTATCGCCCAATAAAAGTGCGCCTACCAATTCATTTACACAGTTAGACACCAGAAGTGTTTAACAGTAGTATGCCAGTTGTTTGATCGATCGGACCTACCAGCGTTACGAACGTTAGAAACCAATTCTCACGCCAAAGTCAATAACTCAGACATTTTGTAAACAAATCTCAACAATAGACAGCCGTAGTTGATTTACGTTTCACAATCGGCAGTGCGCTCTGCGAAAAATAACTTTAAGCTGTTGTAATAAGACCTGTTTAAGTTATCAAGCGGTGGCATTTAATATTAAAATTTTGGGCTGCCACATATTGACTTTGCCTTTGTAAACACTAATAGGAAATTCAAAAGTGGTAACCAGTTAAGACGAAACAGTGGATATGTTAATTTTGTTAGCGGATATCGAACTAACTCCGAAGGAGACTATATAACGCTACAATTACGACTAAATAAGTACCATCAGAGTATAACAACTCACTTTTTTGTGATAGCAATATATTTTAACTAATATCACAGTAAATATGTATCAAGAAAATTCTTAAATCCTTTCAATTTCAGAATATGGTTAGGAATTATGTTTAAGTGAATCTAGAGCAACAGCAAGATTAGCGAGACGTACGTTATTATAGCCCTTGGCTATACACGAAAACGGTGCTACATAAACATCCTAATTGGCATAATATGTAGATTATTGATGGCTCCAGTATTACTTACCTTTATAATACATATTTAGTAACTCCATACATATTTACAAGTAAATACAACAGTAGTGTATACTCGCTAAAGCAAAAATTTTAACAAAGTCAAATGAATTTTAACATGATACTTATTTCAAAAACCATAACCCGTTAATAAACTAGGTAATATAGTATAGCTGAAAATATAACCCATAACACATCTGTTTTTTTTAATTTAGGATAATGAGGTTTTCTTGTAAAAAAGTTTAAACTTACTAAGTTATCAATATCATCAGTAATTGTGGTCCCGAAATACAACAATGTCTATGTTCAAGAACTTCAAAATTTTGTACTGCGTATTTTATAAAAAGCCTTACCTGTAGAAATCCAGGACATTCTTGTATCTTCTGCATCATACCGAGCGAAGCTAAAGACCTCACTGAAAGCCAACTCGAGTGTAATAAACCTATAACTATAAACCAAACTAAAAAGCCTATAAATGTAACCACGACGGCTGCACAGTCTAGATAAACAGTACTGATTTCCAAGGTAAATATTTTTAAGTATTGTATCTTAATCCATGGATAATTGTAAATAACAAAAAAGGTTTAATAGCAAATAGTATATACTTAAAATAATTTAGATTTAATTAAATATCAACAGTAATATATATAAGTAATACATTATATACATAGTTATGAGGTTTGCCGCGTTCAATTATGATACACATAAGATGAAGGCTTTAAAATTATAATATTAACCAAAGTGTTATCAAAGTTATTAAAAACTTACAATAGTGTTAGTGGTAATAAAATCAATATAAGTTACATCATATTTAGATTCATTATTCTTTCCGATCATAACATTAAGACATAAAACACAAAAATTTGTATATTAACGTCAAACGTTGATGTCGCGTTTACATTTCAAAAAGAAATGTACTTCTGATCTTATATAAAATGAGAAGAAGCATCTTCTCATATTTACATGGATTATAGCACAGGAGACGTTAATCCGTTTTTTATATCTCCACAAGCAACACCGCCTACGTATCATTTGCCGGATATTTTACGAGAATTTAAGTGACTACCGATTGTAAGGCGCATTTAAATGGAAGGCTTTGCATGGGATAAGCGAGATAAGCGAATGTATACCAATTTTATAAACAGTATTTATTTAAGTAAGCCCCATTGAAAAGTAATCCCATCTCATCAGATTGGTAATGGTAAATTTTTTCTCAAAAATATATATGAAATGTTGATTCCAATTACTTTTGTATTTTAGTTTATTGGTTTTGTCATATTATATTTTGTATCTTGGTCTAAACGCTTTGAAGTGTCAAAAAATTTCTTTACATACCTATAAAGTCTATAGTGATATAGTGTATGTTATTTAAATATAATTATTACATGTAGTTAAATTTCTTAATTTTTATTCGACGAGACGAACAAGGCTTTCACCTGATCATAAGTGATACGCTTGCTCATAACAACGTAGCGCTGGTTAAGATGATATACTCAGCACCACATTGCGCTCGTCCTATCGAGACAAGGTGTTAAGTCTCGTTACCTAGGGTAATTTAGTTAGCGTACCCTTCAAACCAGAACACCAGTTGTCAGGAATAATTTAGGTACATACCACAGCAGCGCATATTTCTGGGGTCAAACAGAACTGTAGAAATATTACTATATTTATATTTGTGAAAAAATACGATAGGGATTTTGAAGAATACAGCTTAAATACTTCACGTGATCCGCCTGCAAATGTATCTACTTTTTCTGTAAATAATGTACATACTCATGATAATTTTCCCTCTGTAACCACCGCCCAAAAATTGCATAATCAAATTGCAATATCAGTGGGAAAAATGCATATTGAATTGCCATTCTCGTCCATCATAGGAAATGATATTAAAATTTATCAAAATTGGACCATTTATTTCCTCTCGCCTGTTTTTACGAACACCATAGTACTAATTAAAAAAATATAATTTTTTTATTACCTTAATAATCTTAAAATAAGTAACAAATTCAAATTACAATACGAAAACTATACAATGAAATTGTATTGATTAATTGTAATTTTTTTCTTTCTCTTTATTATCTATGGGCAGATGGTGACCATTCACCACGTGAACCATTTCTTAATTTAACTACATTCAATTTAAAATATATATAGAATAATGAATATACATATTAGTAGTAAACAAAAAAATTTATAAAAACGTCACACAAATACCAACTCAAAACGTACTTTGCATAAATTCCATTGAAAACAAAACTCAAAGGAAGAACTCTACACAAGACCCTCGTTTATTTCACTGTTACCTTAACAGGCTAAAGTACCCACTAACAAATGCTATATGATACTGTACCGTACATGGAACATATAAAAGGTGTTTAAACGAGGATACAAATAGCGTTAACAATCCATGCTAAACCAGCTACTCTAAATAGAAGTTAACACCCATTCCTGTGAAGAAATATTAAATATGTATGACTTATGTTAACGTTTAAAATTATTAGATCTAACTATATATAAAATAAAATTAGGTTTGGTTAGATTTTAATGATCTTTGAATTTTTGGAAATTCACCTCCAAACAGAAGAAAAACTTTTAAAATATATACTTACAAATCAAAGTAAAAATTATTATGGAAAATAAATCTTCAACAATAATAATAGTTGTTGATACGATATGAAATTTTTACAAGATTATAAATAAGTAATGACAACAACTGGTACATTGATTTGTATGCATCATTCCAGATTGTCAGTCATAACTAACGAAGAGATTTTTTGTTTCATGTTTTCTGTGTTTTGTTTTGAAAATAGCTTAAAAATATATTTATTTATTTGCCATATATAGTAAAGAAGGCGACTTAATATCAAGGACGCATTCTCTGCCAGTTACTTCTAGTAGATGAATTTTAAGGCAGATATACAAACAACAAAGCAATAAAATAATACATAAATAAACACAATCTTCATCAACCGATTGACGACCACTGCTGGACATTGGCCTTCCATAAAAGGGGGAGAAATGGGCCGTCTCCCAATTCGCAGGGCTAGTGCGGGTTGAAGGGGAGCCAGAGCTTCGTTTGTTGATCAACAGGCACCACGACCAAGTGAAGTTGGCTTAGGCCCGGTGAGTTGTTTGCAGGTGCTTTCGGAGCATGGCTGTTTCGGAAGATACCTGTGCTGGGTGGCAGGTAGAGAACCTACAATGAGATGTCACCACTGCGAAAGTGCCGAAGACACTGCCAGGCATACATTGGTC
>DWLS01000983.1:0-24775 GCA_018246255.1 Pachliopta kotzebuea | reverse complement strand
CAGGTAAGTAGGGGGTCTACACAACACGGAAACACATGGCAAGGGGTCTACGACACAAAAAAGTTTGGGGAACTCTGCTTTATACTGACTTCTTTTATAGTTTCCTTTCATTTGTACAGTAGACCTATGTTATATTCCGGGTTCGTGGACTTTGAGGGCGAAGTGGTCTCGTATTTTGTCGCAGTATACCGTCTATGCTGGAGAGAGCAACAGCTCTGACCAGGAAGTATTCAGCAGTGCAGGGAGACATCGGAGAGTTCCGTCGGAGATCCTGGGGCCTTCCGCAATGCATTGAGGATGACCACCGATGGGGTTTTAGTAGGTATAAATCCCACATAACCCTGACTTCCAGAAGCAGGGTATCTTTTGAAGATTTCCTCCGCGACAACAGGCCCATGTTATGTACTAAGTATGTAAAAAATTATCCTATTTGTTGTGTTTTATATATTTTTATCCATGACTTTTTTTGCTGAAGGCTGTTATTTAATTCTTCATGCATTAAATGCGTGTTTCATCTTCTCAAAAATTTTTAACCATCCATCGGTAAGTAGTGCACATTTAAAACGTCTCGCGTATGATAAATAATCGCATATCTCAAACAATTTCGACTTTTATGGGCGGCAGTTTGCGTCACGCGAGCGCCGTAAACATTTTACAGGCGTCAGTACAACGGCGAACATTTTAATATACTAAGGAGAAACAATAATGTTATAGTGAAAGGCAATTTAATAACCTAGCTCATATTTACTTATTTTATTGATTTTTCCATTCGAAAACTTCTTAAGCTTAACATTAAATCAAAAAAAATCGAGGCCAAAAGACATTCTCTACCAGTCAACTTACTAGGAGGGAGATGCTGCGGTTTAAAGCTTAAAATAATTATAATCATAATGTCTTACGTACATATACTAATACATACATAGTCATAAAATCTGTATATAAATACAAAAGAAGATAAATATATGTACTAATACATGAAAATACATAAATCAGTAAATACATATAAGACAATCTAATCCTGTGATTACAAACTTCCCTTTCACTAGTCTCCTGTAGACTTCTTTGTTTGAAGTTGTAATATTATCAGGCGAGGAGTTCTAGTCATGCTTATGAGAAAGTCTAGATGTTACAGATTTCTGTTCAAACTCAATTACCTATAAAGAAATAGGTTCCATACATGTTTGCCTACTTTGTGATTTTGTAGTTTAAAAACGGTTGAAACGGAAGTTATGTTGTCATAAGAGAAAGACCGACAATGAACAAAGAAAACACTTACTGATTAACTACTCAGATAACAGATCCATTAATCACATATAGTTTATAAACTAGCCATAAGGAGCCATTGTATAACTTTAGTATATAAGAAGCTTGTATTACTAAATTAAGTCAGTTCCCTCTCAATTTTTATTAACTTCACATCATAGCTTGGGAAATTAGTCACAAGCATGTAGTTTTAAAAAACCCTTGGCTCAAGCTAACTCGGTTTAATTTTTTTTATAGTTTAGTACGGAGATTGAGATTTTATTAAAAGAAAAGTAGTTTTGTTTTGTAAATAAATAAACAATATCATGTCTTACTCAATACAAGACAAACTCAATATAAGAATATTCATCTAGAGAAAGTATTACCTATATATAGTATTTAAATTTTTTAAAATTAATATGAATAACAAGTATGAAAATTGTATTTTAATTTTTTTTTCTCATTTGCTTTTTATTTATTTATATATTTTTATCTCTCCAGTCCATTTCAGGTTGTTTGGAAGAGATCGCTTATAGCGCTAAGGCCGTTCTTGACCACAATTCCTCCTACCCCAAATCCTCTTCCCTCTCCCTTATATTATATATATATATAATATAAGGGATATATATATATATATATATACATACACTTTTCAGCTCGCGGAGTCCGGATCCGCGAGCTCACGGTCCGATGAAGCTTTCGCGGCCATAATAGTGGCCGAAAGCATCGACATCACCCGAATAAAAAAAAGCCCACAATTAGCTTATAAGTTAAGTTATTTAAGTTAATTCACTGTACCATATTGTGAGTAACAAAGAGTTTATCTATTTATCTATTTTTTTTTTATTATTTAATTAAAATAATGTTACATCCAGCAATCCGCAGTATACTTAATAAGATGTCAGTAAACGGAGCTTCGCGTGCAGAAACAAATTGCCGCTTTCCGTTTCCCTTATTATTTGCTCGAAGAGCTTCTGTATTTCTTAGCGATATTATTTTTTCTGTTCACTTAATAGTAAGTGATACGTATGCCCATAACATGCTGTTGGTGTCGGTATACAACACCACATTGCACTCGTCTTAAGACAAGCTATCAAGTCTCGTTTAACTTCAATAGTATACAGCTAAAGTGTAAACACAAGTTACATATCATGGTAAGTTTTTTGTCTTTACTTATTCGTGTGATAACTGAATGATGTTTAATTAATACTAATATTCAATGCTTTTTTTGATAAGCACATAGTTTTGAGTGTTAAGCTGTTACTTTTAATATGATGATATACACTGCAGCTAATGTCTCAATGGTACAGTGGCTAGGTGACATTGAAGTCCCTAGTTTCTTGTTTTGGGGATGTTTGGATGGTAGGTGTATGCTGGCTCGACGCTGGTTAAGATGGTATATACATCACCATACAGCGCTTGTAGTCTCGAGGCATAAGTTGTTAATTCTCGTTACCCCAGTAATTTCACTAGCATATAGAACCGTTCAAACCGGAACACAGTACAGTATTAGCAGGGTGCACCATTTCGTCCGCAACCTCTCTATTGAAGGTGACTAATGTCTAGCAGTGGACGTCTATCGGCTGATGATTATTAAATATAAATTTCTTGGGATGTAAGGGGTCTCATACGTATCCTCACAGAATCCAAGCTAATCTCACCTGCTCGTGGTCCCTGCTAATCAACAAACAAGGCCCTATAATGTTCGCTCAATACTCTCGCTAGCATCATAGTCTGTAGCAATAGACACCTTCACCAGAAAGTTTAGTTGATTCTGAAAATTTAGGGTTTTCACGAAATCACTTTACTATATAGCAAACAAAAAAAATCGTACTACAAATTCTATAACATGAAATACTTAAATAAATCAACTATAGAAAAATTTCTAACGTTAGAGATCTCTTAGTAATGAAGCACTGAAGTACGAATTTACACCACAAGCATTGACTAAGTGATTGTAATTAAACAAAAAAAAATTATTTAAGTAAATTTCAGAAAACTCCGCTGACCTGAATTCGAGAGGATTTTTTTTTTAAAACTCCGAATGAGTATCTGCTATATTTTTGTTTGAGTAATAAGGTTCATTCAATTAGAGCGAAATTCTTTGGATGCCCGAATAGTCCGTTATGAAAGGGCGGAAACGCTCTTAAAAAAAATGAAATGTAAATAAACAATTCACCAGCAAAATTCGCTTTACATTAACTTAAATTATACTTTAAATTTAATATGATGTTGGTAAGGTCGAATTTCGCGTAACTTGGATCGTTAGCGGCGCAGTTTTTGAGTTGCGTAGCTACGAGAGGCGAGGGATCCTCACAAAGACACGGCGCCCATATTCATGCAGGTCCGGATGAAAATGTTGGTACAATGCTCAGCGCGTCATTAGTGTAAGTCGAGCATGCCTAAGTGGCAAGTCGCTGGAGGATTTAATGAAAACATCCGTGTCGGTGAACTGTTCAGGACACCCAAGTTTATTGTGCTGCCTCTCCCACATTCAGCATTTTATGTGGCGATGCGACAGATAACGATGAAGTTCATCTCGTACATTGAGACGTTAAATTACTGGTGATAACTTTCTGTTGATCAGCCCAAAAATCTCGAAGTATCAAGAATAGGATTAAAGTAGACCCTAATTGTGGTATAAGGCGACTAAAAAGGTTTTACAGTTACAATTACAATTAGAAAGTGGAGACCCTCATTGTCCACTCAATGATCCCAGCTTAGATGACAAGTATGAGATGATCTTGTATATGTTGGAGCAAACAGATGGAGCTGAGAAGAATTATGACCCTCTGTGAGTAGTGTAAAGAAGCACTGATTCGTTCCTTATAAGATTTCGGGCTTATACAATTAAGATGATCACTGATGAGTTTTTAAAGAGTAAATTTAGCTGCGTGTATTTTCGATTGGAATCATAAAGTCCGTACTTCCTGCCGGATTCACCAGTTTCAGAACCCCGCTTTTCTCCCTTTAGATGCTGTCGATACTAAACCTCATCCTCTACTGATGGGCCTATGTTTGCTTTTCGTTCCATCAGTTTTGCCACTGCTTAGCTCACTACACGAAATCTGACATAAACCTTGACGTCTTCCCAGAAACAGTTATCACAATCCTCAATTATCTGGAGAACGTTAAAAGAGTAGTGAAATGTATTATTAAACAATTTTTTGTTAACAAATATTATTTCTTTGCCTTTTCTCTAATTAAATACAACCCCTTTTCCATTAGTAAATTTTTTTTGTTCCATTTACAGTATACCTTTCAAAGGTCTGTTGAAAGCTTAATAAAATTGAAAACAAAAGTAAATCAGTTGAATAATTGTTCGGGAATATTATTTGTCCCTCATCTTCCCAAAGCCATCTCCATCGCTTTGGTCTAGAGATCTCTTCAGTCGGCCCCGGAGTGCGTTGATCTTGTTGCGTTCCGACCTTCGACCTTTGTGAGTTTTGGTCAAACGGCATCTACCATTAGCGTGTTTACCAGACCATAGGGTTTATAATTAGTAGCAGTAGACGCTATACGGCCGTTTGTTACGGCTTGTTTGATAAATTTAAGTACGGGTTCAAAAGTACTAATCACTGTTTGGGAGTCGGGTCAATGTACCCAACAAATCTGATTACCTTGCCCGAAACACTTGCTCACTGCAATCAAAGTGTAGTAATACTGGTTTAAATTTTAGATCTGAGAATTTAGGATACTTTGTGTATTGAAAAATTTCTTTATATGTTTGTTGTTCTACTCAGCAATGTGAATAAGGTCTTTCATTAAATTCGAAAGATTCTGCTATTTTATCATTATTCCGGTAACTTTTAAGATTTTTCGAATCAATATCTTACAATAATTCCTATTACTTACGAATTTGTAACTCTTTCTTCTTCTCGTACCTCTTCCGGGTTTCTTTCCGGTCTCAACCGGTTCTTCTTATATTTAGGTTTGCTTAAAAATACTCTAACTGGAATTGATGAAAAATAAATCATTGAACCGCTTAATCTATCACAACTCGGTTAAACCTTTAATCCGCTGCGAAATGCGAATTTTAACCAGAAAATCGGTTCGGTTGACGTCATATTATGGCAGTCCTGGAAGCGATTTCATTACGTTTTTTACAAAGCACTTACAGAAAAGTTGGCAAAATGCACAAAATTACCGCCAAGCTAAAGCCCACTTTGTAATTTAAGTGTTAAGGTTCACATTCGATTGCACTGGTTAAGTAACTAGTATAACATTTTATGAAATCATACGCCGTAGGTACGTCGCCTGTGACAGGTAGCGTTTTCAGTTAATTAGTGCAGTACGAATTTTTTTTTCGCGAGGTTCGAATGCAACTTTGAATTGAGTTTTTTTTTTTTCAGAGTATTTCACTTCTGCTGCAGTGTATGTTTACACTTGATTCCGCTTTGCCGGTTACTTGATTAAATGCGGTTCAAAGGGAACTGGGTTGGCACACCGGCTAACTTTCATCGCGTGTTGTTCACCTCGCACTTTGATTATGCAACTTGGGCGTATGTTTGTTTTCTTACTATATTTAACGCACAGTAATAATGTAACTAAGTTATTACAGTTTATGAAAATACATAACGAAATCATTGGAATGCATCGTTTGTTCTCGTCCTTTAGAAGCAGTAGATGTTAAATGCGTTTATTTGCCTAAGCTTACCTCTGTTTTTGTATTAGGATCTGTCGAAATTTCTGCACATCAACAGACAGACCATATACTTTTGTATCGCCCTTATACAAAAAAAATCATCTTACCGAATAACACTTTGTTAGACGTATGCCTCTCCAAATGAATACTAATTAACTAAATATACTAGCATTGTTTAGATGTTATCAATGCATTTCTTTTAAAAAGATATTTACAGGATAGATTTTGTTCAAGGTGAGATTTTATATGTAGCAGCACTTGCAGTTAATAAAACATAAAATATAAACGATCTCTAAAGTTGAGATGGATACAAAAAAAAGAGGAATAGCTGCTAGCAAAGTTGCAAGTGTATTCCGAATAAGACGCAATGAACTGCTTTAACTAGAAAAGGCATCTACCAAAAATAGATTTTGTTACAAAATTGGTAAACGTAACAGTAAATATATGTTCCAGATTGATTGCACAGTATTTCCATTACATTTTAAATCTAGATTAAACTTTAAAATTAAAATACTAGAACGAATATCCTAAGAACAAACCTTTCAAAAACTTAAAACATTTCATAGATTCATTGTGGTTAGTATATTTTATCGATATATAACCTAAGATATATGCAGTTTAAGTTATATATATCGTAAAGAATAGTAGCAGTGAACAAATGTTACTGAGGTATGTTAGTGGGGTGTAAGGGGTCCACACAACACCTTATGGGACCTAAGCAAACCTCACCTAATCCTTTGCTAATCAACAAACGAGACTTTGCCTCTATACTAACCCACATTGGACTAGCGTGGTGGGAAAGTCCAAATATCCCTACTATGAAGGAGAGCTATATCCAACTGTGGACATATATCAGCTGATAAATTACTTTTTGTATCTTGTGTGATACAAGAAAGCAATGTCCACAATGAGGTAAAGTGTATCTTTCTATCGGGCTGCATCAGGTGAATACCCTTTAAGTATCGTCGCTTCATGAAATAAAGTTCATTGTGTAAACATCCTAGCAAACTCTTCGACGTTATGATCACTTCATCACTTACAGCCAAGAGAATTTAGAAATTCTTCACGAAATATGAAGTCACGTCATGCGATTTTCTATCTGCGTTTCCATCTCCGACTTCAGCGAAGAGGTATCTAATTTATTTTTTTTTTGAAAAGTGCTTCATAAACTCAAAACCCTCTAATGGAGAGGGCCATTAAATATTTATCGTCGACTAATTTATCTTACTTCGCTATTGTTACCGATTAGAAACCGGTAACTTAATCGGTTACTTCCTTACGGTTTGTTCCTAATGAACACCAATTACAGAGAGTCGTAAATAATATTTACTGTCGTTCCTATTTAAAATTTAATAGAAGTTTGTGAAGGCTTTAAAAGCGTTATTATTACGATCACACTTGTTACAGAGTGATGCAATGTTGATGATTCTAATTCTGTTTGTGTGATCAGAGCCAAGCCAACCAGGTCTTTGTGCAGCCTGCTAATGAACAAATGAGGCTCTGGCCTACCATTCCGCATTTGGCAAGTGTGATGGATGATGGCCTGAATCCTCCCATTAGTAGGAGAGGCTAAAGTCTAAGAATTGACGTCTATCGGTTGATGATGAACTATAACATTGGGTCATGGTGTGAATATTCTAACGTACCAGATATTACGTATGTTATTATAAGAGCTCATATATTTCTGGCATTGTTCCACTCTAGAGAATCTTCTCTAATGATGCGGAGTAAATTATTCATCAATGACTTATTTTTTTCATCTACGATCATTAATAGACATTTTTCTGTTAGTTTACTCTATTTGTAGTCTGTATTCTTTATTAATTCTTTCTTTTAAATAATGTCCAATGAAACCTCGTTGGTTGCATCTGTTCAATGTCAAAAGTTCAAATTGTCAGTACAAGCTACAAAAATACTTTGGATATATTTACATATAAGCAGAAACATTGATCTTAGTTCAGTTAGTTTTTATTTTCATTCGGGCAATGGCTAACTATGCTTACCCTTATCCGGCTCAGTATTCGCAGATGTTGCCACCGGACGAATACACGAACCAGGGAGACGGCTTCAGGGAATATTATGAGATGGGGACGTCGAAGGAAGACCGTGAACCAAAAAGGTATTACTACTGTTTGTTAGTAGAACTCCTCTAGAAAGTAGTCTACGTCCAGCAGTCCATGTCTATCGCTTGACGATAATGTTAATAGAATTATGTATTAACTAAACATCATTGTTATATTTCCATTGTGATTGTTTTTATCCTGTGCGACTCTGCTTTGCCATCTCTGACCTCGTGTGACTCTATATGAAGTATTTCTCCCATTGTCAATTAAAAACTCGTACAATCAATATGTATTGTATGTTTTTTTACAATAATTTATTTCATAAAACAATACAATTTATTTCAATGGTTTGCTTGTGAAACTAAAATGTTACCGAGAAAATTAAAAAGAAAAATCAACCTAGTTTCTATTGAAGCCTTCTGTTCTGTTCGGTTTCTATTATTCGTGAGGTATCTTGCTTGTGAAAGAACGAAATCGTTCAGCTGAGCTCTAATTGGTGCATGGGATGTTGCAAGACTATAGAATTGGGGGTGTAAGGGGTCCCACCCAACAACTCAACATACCCAAGTCACTTGGTCGAGGTGCAGCCTGCTAATGAACAAACGATGCTTTGGATCTCTACTAACCCGCATTGGAGCAGCGTGGTGGGAGATAGTGTAAATCCCACCGGTATTGGAGAAGGCTGCCCAGCAGTGAACGTCTATAGGCTGATGAAGAAGAAAACTGAATTGAATTTTAAGTTTGATACAGATCTATGCTTCGTAGGCCAGGCCGTGCGAAACATCGAGGTCATAGAGCCCGATCCCGGTCTAGAAGCCGGTCTGGTTCGAGCTCTCGAACGCGCTCGCAGTCTCGGTCGAGATCGCAATTCAAGTCTCGCAGTCGTACCCCCAGCGCGGCCAGTCGTCAGCGAGGACTCAGCTTAAAGGAGCCCGGACTTTTGGATGCCTTTCGGGTTTTGTACCTCACTTGTACGTTATTTTAAGTCAAGTGAAGAAGTTTTTTTTACCTAGTTTCACTGTTAAGCAACTGGTGGTAAATGTTATATTTAATTTGTAAACGATTTAGGAAGCTATACATTCAAAAGTATTAGCATTACTGAGGAAGACTACAAATGAAAATTTCATATAACTGGCTTCTACCGTGGAGCAATTTGTTTCTTGTCTTAATCTTTTTGGGTCCACATCTTTCACTAGAGTACTATAACGTTATCACTTTTCCTTTCAATCTTATCGGTATCACTCTTGACAGAGTGATCGTGGTCATCACTTCAGGTGTTGGTAGCAAGCTTCGCAACACGACCGCTACTCCTCTCTGATGAACACCTTCCTCGTGCATTCTTTTAATAATTATGAGACATTTAATGCTGCTTTCATCTGGTCAGTCCACGTCATAGGCGATCGTCCTCCTGGTCTGGTACCTTCAACCTTGGACCACAAGACGATCAATACCCACTATCCCTCGGCAGCATATGAGACCAAAAATGTGATGTACTAAAGATGATAAATGCTTCTTTATACAGAATTCAGAATCATCGCTCTGCCGCAAGTAAATATAATATTTTAACTTAACTATAAAGTTCACGTTAATTTCAGCCAGCAAACACAAGAAAAGCACGACAAAGTTTCTAGCGACGAAAAAGCGACAGGACCAAGTAAAAGAGATCCTGAAACTCGACAGACTTGGCTCGAAAAGGTGGTTCTTCTATCCCCGTCTTCAAACGCAGAGCGATACCACCACGTTGCCAGCAACGAGGGAGAGCTCTGACCAGAGATTCAAAGTAGACGGGAACTTCTTCAGGAAATACAAGAGGTGTAGGAAAGTGGACAGCGACGCTCCCATAATGAAGCTGAAGAGGTGGGAACTGATCTTTTATAAGAAGCTAGGTTTCATTCAGGCCGTGTGATGATCGCTAAACAATTTTAGGTAATCTTTTTAAGTTTTTTTTTAACTACATCGGAATATTTTATAGGATACATTAAATTTTTTATCGTCTCATATATTTTTATTTCTTAGTTTAGGAGCTTTTATATTTATTTATTTTATCATTTTGCACGTTACTGTGATGATGACATGGAAATAAAATTGTACCGGCGAGGTGAAATCGCTTTGAGATTTCCACCAGCTAAATTTGGCAAAATCAGAAGCCTGTATAGGTAGTGAAATGTACAAAAATTGGTAATGAAATTTTAAGAAAAACTGATTTGTAACAATCACATATATGTTAAGAGATATATATGAAAAGATAAGGAATTCAACAGACATGCATTTATTCAAAGAATAGACATAAGAAATAGCTCTTCAAATGTTTTTGTTACTGGGACACTAAATCTTCTCCCATTAATAGAGAGCAATTATTTGATAACCTGGCCAAGTGCGAGTTGGTAGAAATTTCATTTTTTTATTTAACGAAACGAGCAAAGCTTCACTTGGTAGTGAGGCTTGCCACAATCGCTGGTTAATATGATATAAACAGCACCACATTGTGCTCGTCGCTTTGAGGCATAAGGTGTTAAGTACTTGGGCATAAGCCTCCCTTAACAGTGAGTGTGGGACTGTCTCTCTTCAAGCTAGCCCAATGCGGATTGATGGTATCCAGAGCCTCGTTTGTTGATTAGCAGAATCCACCATGAGTAGATGAAGTTGGCTTGGGTATCGTGAGTTGTTGAAGCCCTTACACCTCTGGTCATAAGGTACTAATACAGACCAGATTTTTTTTATCCTTTTAAGTTCCCGAGCGAAGTTTCCGACTGCTCTCAATTTATTTGCGCATTATGCGATCCCGATGGGGCATTAGCATTGGAAAGTGATAATTCTCCACATTATGGTGCACGGAACACCCGCCTTTTCGATCTCTTTCAAATTTTATTTAATCGATTCCTCTGCGCTCACACCGTGACCACATTATCACCAGCACCAAAAGCGTTATTTTATCAACATAACTACATATGTAACGTAAACAACATAAATATCAACATATAACAGTTTGTAACCATGCTTAATAAACACATCGACGAGGCAATATATACCAGAAGTAGTTGTTATTAAATGCCATTCCTTGGGAGAGACACAGCAATGGATTGCCGATGATGATGATGATTATTATTAAAAAGTTTAAATTTAAGTAACTTCTACTGATTTTTATAATAGTTTATAGTAGTAGTCTCTACGTTATCAATCCTACCTTTAATTTTTCGGAAGAAACACTAACTTAACCGTACCTGTGCAGATTGTGGATGATAGATGTTGTTTTTTTGGCGAGGGGAGGCAAATTTTGTAAAGACACTACTCCTGGAGGAAGTCAGGGTTATGTAGGATTTATACCCAATGAAACCATCTCAGTGGTCATCCTCAGTGCATTGAGAAAAGTCCTGGGATCTCCTACAGAACTCACCGGTGCCTACGATACTGGGGTACACTACAGCTACCTTAATCAAAGGAAGTTCTGCACCACCTATTACTACAAATATATTTATAGCAGTTACTGAATATTGTTGTGTTCCTGTTTTGAAGGTTGTAGCTAGAGAAATTACTGGGGTAACTAACATTTAGTTCCTCTAGACGACGACAAGTATCAATGAGAATGTTCTGATCGTGTAGCCGTAGGTAAAGAAATCATAACGATTATACAAATAGTCCGTCTAATTACAACCACAGCTCCTATTGCATCCGACAGATAGTACTGTGTGAACATTATTATGTTCCGTTTTGAAGGGGGTTATATGCTGATTATATTACTGGGGATATGAGCCTTAACTAACGTCTTAAACGAGTGTAATGTGGCGATAGGTTGTTATGTGAGCGTGTAACTTACTATTAAATTAATGTCTTGTTCATCGCCTGATTGGTAGAAATAGAAAAATAACAAACGTCTTTTTCTATTTCCTCAATGAATTGTGCAGAGATAGGACTACAATAAATCCTTCCACTCTTTCTAAGATGAAGGCAATCGGAAGGAGTGCAAGTCGACGAAACACGGGATAGTTCCTCGGCGGCGCGCTTACCTCCGTACTTTTCCCCGGGTGTCAATTTTCCGCTCGATAACTCCGCGATTCGGTGCTAATTTAAAAGTTTTTCCCCGGAGCTCTTTAGACGGACCATTACTCCGGCGGTGACCGGGATTTACGTCCGCGGTGATACTTTACCACCACACCGACGGCTTGAGGCGAAGTGGACTCCAAACCTTCTATCCATATGACTATAGCTACTAACGTTGTTCAAATCATATTAGTTCGATTTTTCGATTTCGACCAACGCTATCACTTGACAGTAAGTGATAAGCTTGCCTATAACATGGTACTGGTTAAGATGGTATACGCAACACCATTGCGATCATCGCCAGAGATAAGGTGTTAAGTCTCGTTACGCCTATAATTTCATTAGATCACAGCACCCTTCAAACCGGAACATAGTAAAAGAGACCTACCACCAGTACAGAGATTTGACACTAGTAAGATAAATTACTAAAGTAACAAGACATAACATCAGACATCTCACGAAATGTACCCAATAATCCAGATGTGAGTAAGACGTTATTACCACAGTAATTTGACCTGCATACAGCACCCATCTAACCGGAAAACAGGAAAAGAGAGACATTAGTACAGATATCTGCAACTAGTAAGGTAAATTACTATGGTAACGAGACTTAACAAAAGACATCTCAAGTCTCAAGACGAGTGTATATACCTAACTAACCACATTGCAGAAGACGGCTTGAGATGTAAGGTGTTAAGGCTCGTTACCCCAGTAATTTCATTAACATACAGCACGTTTCCAACTGGAAGACAGTAATGTTTGCACAATACTATCTGGCGGTAGAGATATGAGCTGCTGTGGTACTTAGACAATCTCCGGTAATAGAGACTTACTATCAGTAAAATCGATTATGATATCAAATGAATAAAACTCCAAAATTACTATAAAGGGCAAATGTTTGGATATTCTTATTTAGTTATCATCATCATTTCAACCGATGGAAGTCCACTGCTGGAAGTAGATCTCTTGTAAAATATTTCACATGATACAAAATATAATTTTGTGCTAATTTAATTATATTTAGATTAAAAAAAACAGTAAACTGACTGTTTGGATGTAAATCTTCTCACATATACGAAGTGATTCTTGTAAAGAGAAAACCCGCCTCAAAAGACCAGACTGCCGAATATTTCATTCGTTATAATTTTAATTCTACCCTCACTTTCCTTTGCCCAAGGGAGCGGAGAGGCAGGGGTCGGGAATCTTTTTATATTTGCATTCAACTTGAATGCCCGACTTGGGCTTTTAAGTAATTGCTTGCACTTTTTATTTGAAAGAGAAAAAAAAAGGGAAAACTTCCGAGTTCATTCCCGCTCCGCCGAACATCTGTGGATTTGTGTAAATTCATCAAGTATAACAATTTAATAATATTTAATATATAAAGAAGGTATATCTAGTAATTATAGATTACGGAGGCGACCGGCACTTTCACCTAATGTTAAGTGATATGCTTTTAGCGTGTTTAGACTACACGAAGTAACGACTATCGCCTTGATATAGGAATAACTGGAGGTAGGTCTCTTTTGAAGGAGACCGTCTATGTAGGTACCACCGCAGCTCTTATTTCTACTGCCAAATAGTAATGAATAAAGATTACTGTTTTCCTGTTTAAAAGGTGCTGTATGCTGATGAAATTACTAGGGTAACGAGACTTACTTTATGTCTCTAGGCGATGAACGAAATGTCCTGCTGTGTAACATCTTAACCTGCATCATGTTATGGGCAAGTATATCACTTACCACCAGGTGAAAGACTTGCTCGTCTTTTGGCTTTGTGGAATAAAAAAGAAATAACGAAAAGGTTAAATATGATAATGAAAATTATTAACAACATTAATATAAATCGATTTATGTACTCGACATAATGAAAGCAGTGAATTAAATTGTAATTTTAAATGGAAACACATAAACAATTGTGTGAGAGTTAAGTTAAGAAATTATTACTTAATTTCAGAAAAGCGGGAGCAATAAACAAAATTATTATTTGAGAATAAATCGGCCTCGCCTCACCCTCCTTTGCGCGCCCGGACAAAGGGGTAAAATAAAAACATTAGATATTTACACTTGATCAGATCCCGCCCTTTTCCCGGACTAATACGTTTAGTTAAATGACCCCTGGAATCGTTAAAAGGGTCCCCGTCGCGGGATCAGGACCCAAATTAATGACCCCGCTTCGGTTTTTTGTAATCAGCAATTAAGCAAACAAAATAATTCGCGGCGAATGGATTTTTTTTCATTACATTTGAACAAAGCTTTCTTTTGTGATTATTTTATAGCAGAAAGAGGAATGTAGCGGTCGAGTTTTTGATGACGTCACGGCGTTTTAATCCTCGCCTGTGTATGTTATATTACACCTCTTTGTACAATTCATGTATCTAGGTATTACACAGTAGATGTTCTGTTTTAATAAACCTATTAAACTATTTATAATGTACTAATGAAAGCGTAATGAAAACACAAACTAACCGTAAAACCCATTGTTTGTTGCGGCCGCGAGCGCCTGCCCGTTACGAATAGCAGTATCTCGAATAAAATTCATATTGCTCCTTTAGTTGCGGTAAACGAAGCGTACGGTTTATCCCTTTGTCTCGAATTATGTGGTAAATTTGGCGTAAACACTTCAAAACGGGCCTGGTAATAATGTTCCGGCTGAAACTATCGGGACGCATCAAGAATTTATTTTGTCTGAATCGAAACGAAATTACGCTAAACAAGGTTTGTGTGACGCTTTCGTTGCCTTTGTGTTATCCTTTTGGCTGTTTTGTAGCGGAGACGTCCCCTCTTCTGGATGTGTCTGACTAAGTAAATTAGTTTTAAGCTATGAAATCTGTTTAATCTGTTAAATGTTTGTTAGTACATAAATAACTTAAATCAACTTCAAAACATTGATTATAACAAAGAGATCGCAGTGTAAACAAAACATTTGCTTTTAAATGCATGGTAAAATTGTACTAAAGAATATGTAAATGAATCATACCTTATGAATGAGTATGTGAAGAAATCATAAAGAATACATGTAGAATATATTGAATATGTATACAACTTGTATGATTGAAAAACATTTTAGCGACAAGAGAAACAGATCCTTCATTTGATACTTCTTTCGCCTATAACAATATGTTATTGGTAAGGACATTGTCTTCATCATCTTGTGAGGTAAGTTTGGTTAGTCAAGTAATTTATATAGCTACATCGCCTTTTAACCTTGAATACGGTAGTACTTGCGTTCAGACTACAGAAATAAGCGCTGCTGTGAAACATATGTGTATCTACTTATACGATTACTAATTTACCATTAATTAACATAATCTTTTATCCTCTTAAATACTTAAAAATTTGTGTTGTGTGCTATCAGCTAATGTATAAAGTAATCTGTTGTGTTATACGAGAAATATGTTTAGTCGTGTTTCATAAGTACTGTGAAATTTTAACGAGAGCGTTTCTAGTATTTCTCGGAGAGCGGGTTCCCGTCGGATATTCCCTGAGGTAATTTGGATGCACAGAGCGTTGAAGAAGTTTTGTGCATACTGTTAGGTGGGGAGAGGAGACTGTTTCAAATGCTACGTACTCTGTATACCTTAATAGTCACCTTGAGGGGTGGAGAGTACGCTTTTGTAATTCAGAATATCGAACTATACATAATTCAAAAGACTTGGAAGTGAAACGTTTTAATTAAATCTTTAATAATTATTCATAACTTTTGTTATGTCTAAAGTATAGACAATTAGCTATATCTTATTAGTATATTTTATGTAGTAAATGTAATTGGAGGACAGTGTATAAAAATTGTTTCAAATAAGCTTAATAATAAGGTTATGACAGAAAAATGAGTTTTAGAATAGACAAAAGTGAAATGGAAAACTTTACTTAAGTTATGTTATACAAAATCGTTTCAAGTGGAATTTTTTTTTTAAAATATATATAGATTTGTTGAAATACAGAGGAGTATGATTAATACATTTTGTAGATCTTTTTATTATTTCTTTGAACGATGAAGTAAATTAAAGCGAGCGGCTCTGTAATTTGGTGCACGGAGTCAGCAATAAGGAGAATTTAGGGAATTTTCGAACTTAATGTTAGCCGATTTAAAATTAACAAATCTAATTTCTGGCAGCGTAGATTATGGGAGCACAACTTCTGGCCACCCCATTTATCATCCCCTGCCAGACTCGATAATTTCGGGGGTCACAATCGTTTCCTCCAATTTATCTTAAACGTACCTTGCCTGAGGCTGTCGGCGCTAAAGTGTATACTGCGCTGTGATACACCTTCTGAAATTCTGATAAATAATTACAGTAAACAATTAATTAACCTCCAGTAACATCCTCATTTATCATCAGATGTAATTGTTTTTTAAAATTTTTCATCATTACCAGGATAAGTATAAACTTTAATGGTAAACTTTGAGCTTACATCTGGACGCAAGGAATAGTTTGGAAGGTCCAGTAAACGATTTCCATAACAAAAATCAATGGTGATTTTTTGCCCTTACAATTTATAAAAGAAACGTAAGTGTCCGATGTAAGTTATAGGGGTAATTCGTGACAGATATCTCGTCTATCAAAGGGGGCGGAAGTTAGGGTCAACTCACACAGGTTTGAATATTTGAAACCTAATATTAATTCAATTAGCTGAAGATTAATATAGTGTATATTATTCAAACACTGGCGGTTAGTCTTATCTATAGACCATCGTTTTTCTACCGCCAAATAGTAATACATACGTATGCTAGTGAAATTACTGGGGTAAAGAGACTTAACATCTTAAGGTTTAAGCCTTAAGGCGTCAAGTGCAATATAGTGCTGTGTATACTATCTTAACCAGCGCCTTATTATTGGCTATTGTCTTACTCACCATCAGGTGAAGGCTTTTGCTTGTCTCATCGCTTAGTAGTACAAAAAGAGATTTAACTGCATCTAAGTCTTGTTCATCATTACTAAAATATAAAAGTTTACTTCCTCATTTCATTTGATTCTCTATTATATTTTTTGTTATTGTGACGAGACGAGTAAGGCGTTCACCTGATGGTAAGTAATACACTTGCCCATAACATACCGCTGGTTAAGATGGTATACAGCACCAAGTTGCGCTCGTCGCTTTGAGACATTAGGTGATAAGTAAACCCAGTAATTTCACTAGTTCTTCTTGAGGTGCCTCTTCACTAATGAAGGTTGGCAGTTAACTCCTTAAACTTTTCTCTGTCAAGCGCCACTCGGAACAGTTGTTCTAGGGTCTTAATTCCCGTCCAGTCTATTTCACTAGTTACAAATCTGTTTATACTGTACTATAGTAATGAATGCACTGTACTCTTTGTCAGCTGCATTAGAAGCTGCGGTAGTTCCTACCTAGACGGTATCTAATAAAAAAGTCGTTTTTAATTGCTTAAAAAATCTTCTACAGATACTCTGCTTTTGTGGGAAGACAAAATTAGGGGATTTATACCCACTGTAACCTTCTTGGTAGTCATTCTCAGTGCTTTGCGATAGGCCCCGGGATCTTCTTCGGAACATCCCGGGAAGAGCTGTTACTCTTCCCAGCATTGAGCTACGACAAAATACGAGATCACTTCGTACTTGTCGTCCGTCCTGAGCTTACTTAAGTGAGAGCCCCCATCCTCAAAGTCCGTGAACCCGAAAACCCTTTCAGTCTCCTTCTACTACAGGCAGTGCTTACCTTAGTCTTATTCTTGATAACCCGAGACTACAGTGCTAAGGTAACGAATACCTACCACAAGTAAGTTACTTAAGTGTTTAATTTTTTGTGTATTATATATAGTAAACTACCTTCCACATAAATTATACATTAGTTTTAACCCGCGAGAGTAACGAGTTCACGTCAAGTGTAATTTCAAACGCGAAAACTGGGTCAAAATTTCCGCTACTACTGACGGATGGTGACAAGGTTGTAACACCATTTTTTTGTAGGTTACAAACACACCGAACAACTCATCTAACAAGCTACAGCGACAACTTCGCCAGAGGACGCGAACTTCAGCCAAAACTCATTATTGAGCGGCAACACAGCGGAAGGGTATTTATTTTAAGTGCTTAATTAAAATTTACGAGTCTCATGCAGATTCGTTAGCGCTCACCGGCGCCGCATGGGATTTAAAGTAGAAAACGTAACTTAGGTTAAGTTGTGTTACTTAACGTGAAATATAAGCAAGAGTTTCTTTTTGGTGTTGATGCCTTCAGCCACTATTACGGCTGCGATGGCTTTATAGGTCCTAGAGCTCGCGACTCCGGACTCCGCAAGATAAAAGTGGAAATATACTCTAACTCTAATTCTAAATGGTAAAGAGTACTCTCACGGAAAAATCTTGTCCTTGTGATAGGACTATTGCCGAAGGCCGTCTAGGTCGGTACCGCCGTTTTCATTCCTACCGTCAAATTGTTATGTGCAAACATTACTGTGTTTACTGAAGAGTGCTGTATGCTAGTAAAATTACTGGGATAACGAGACGTCACTCGTCGTAAAGCGACGAGGAGAATGTGATTTTAGAGTTATTAGTTATTAGAGTGTAAAGGGTCCCACACCTCAACAACAAACGAGGTTCTGGTTAAACACCATCCCGCTTTGGGGCAACGTGGTGGGTGATGGCATAACTCCTACGTTCAGTAGTCGACGTAAATCTGTTGATAATGATGTTGTTCCGGATGTATCATTTACCATCAGGTGAACATCTTGCCCTTTTACCACGAGATATTGGATAAAAGAAGCAAATAGAAGGATAAAATTAAAGTATGGTAGAAAGAAGAGTGAGAGAGTAAGTAAATAGGAATGGGACAATAGAAAAATTAATCAAATTAATATCACTAAACGAACCTTGGCTCACACTGACCAAAGGAGGAGATGAACAAAAAATAAACTAGCTTAAAACCATGTCCAGGTGAGTTAGGGAGCTTCCAATAAAACAGTCATCATGGAAATGGAACTATAAAATTAAAGTATGGTAGAAAGAAGAGCGAGAGAATGAGTAGAAGAATGGAATAGGATTAAACAAAAAATTAATCAAATTAAAATGATCAAACGAGCCTTTGCCCACACCGACAAAGGGAGGGGATGAACAAAAAATAAACTAGCTTAAAACCATGTCCATGTGAGTTAGAGAGCTTCCAATAAAACAGTTATCATGAAAATGGAACTATAAAATTAAAGTACGTTAGAAAGAAGAGCGAGAGAATGAGTAGAAGAATGGAATAGGATTAAAGATAAATTGAATCATATTAAAATGATCAAACAAGCATTGGCCCACACTGACCAAGGGAGGAGATGAACAAAAAATAAACTAGCTTAAAACCATGTCCATGTGAGTTAGGGCGCGTCCAATAAAACAGTTATCATCAGTTAGTTCTGAGCGGAGCGATTGAGCGATCCCCTACTACGATCCCGAGTGTAGTGAATTGATAGAAAGTCGAACGGACCCATCCATCAGCTTGATCTGGTAATGACCTGTTTGTTTGTCCATCTGTCACAAGATTGTGAGTGACGGCGTATGTTAAGTCAGTACCTTAACAGTCAGTGATATAACATAATTAAGAAGCTACTAGTATTACTTGAAGTAATATGATTTAGTAAGTTCTCAAATATATTATTTCTTTATTGTATAACCTTTAAATCAGAGTTCCCCAAATTTTTTGTGTCGTAGACCCTTGCCATGTTTTTCCGTGTTGTGTAGACCCCCCTACTTACCTGATATTGATTTCCTGTAAATATCTAACTGTAGTGAAGTTTAGTGTTAAAAACTTAAAATAAACAACACATGTTAATTTATACATTTATTAATTGAATTTAAATTAAAACTTAGGAAACGAATAAACGTATTTGTCCCACATTCGTATTTATAGAGTGACGAATTGAACAAGTCAGTGCAAGTTAGCGAAGCTCCGATACTGCGACTCTCAGGTTTTTACAAGTTCAAAATGTATTCCGACCACGAAGCGAATACCAACATCCTATAACTTACATATTTATAAACATATATAATAATTTTTTTACTTCATAGGTACTTATATAAATAATGATATGTTTTGATATTATAAGATAGTATGATGTAAGTAAATAGGTACTATCAGTGTATGTGTTGAAATCAACTATCGTGGATCCACATTTTCATTTCATGGACACCCAAATTTTTTTTCGTTGACTTAGACCCCTTGCAGGTTGTCATAGACCCCTAGGGGTAGATATAGACTACTTTGGGAATCATTGCTTTAAAGTAAGGTATAAGACGGGCTTAATGCAAACAGGCATTCCCCACCAGCTAACCTTTCGAGAGGTGATATGTTGAGGTAGGTACTAAATCTTTGTGTGAATTACATATGTAATATTTACATACATAATTTATACTTTGCTACATGTATGATTTAAATTATTATACGTTTCTTACGGTAATGAGTTCCAGTTTAGTTGTTTAATATTTGTTTACGGAATTGTTTCATTTATTTATTATTTAAGTATGTATTAAAGTGTATATTACAGTGGCATATGACTCATACATTACTCGTACATGTGGGAGTAATTTAACTGCCAATCAAAAAACACTGCTGTGAAACGGCGTAGTTGCGTGTGTGACGTCATCATCCAGGAGACGAGGGTCAAAATACCCAGGGGGATAATAAATGGTACAAGTTTATTCTTAAGTGTGCTGGATGAGTTTTTTTATACGACGAAATGATGAGAAGAGTAATCTTTACCTGATGGTAAGTGATACCCTTGCTCATAACAAAAGACCACATTGCTATCGTAGCAGGTAAGGTATTAAATTTTATTACCCAGTAATTTTACTACCTTACATCACCTTTCAAACTGGATCACACCTATCTAGACGGTCTCTGGTAACGGATACCTACTACCAGTATCTTCACTGGAAGCTTTGAACCCATGTCCATTGCTCTTACAGCTCCAGTAAATACAGACCATGTCCTAGCTCATTTTTTTAAAGGAAATATTCACAACTATTGTTCACACCTTAATGTTGGGTACCCACATTTGTGGGTCCATATGAACCATGTTTTCTAAACGAATTTTTAATTTCACCCTTTACCACCCCCTTCCTCCCCTTCATCCATTTTACTAAATCGAACATGTCATCAATTAAATTACTTGCGCCATTGTGACGATTCTACAACCCTATGCGGTCAAAAAGTATCCTTAACAGTTCGTGTTATGGTATATATTGGATCAGCTTTCGATGAAGAGGGGAGGACGGGTTTGAACAGAAGCTCCCCCAAATTCCTTGCGAGGGGTACCCGTTGGTCCCTGGGGAGGACTACGGGAAGCAACTGTCTGTTGTCTCGCATTCGATTCCTGTTTGTTTACACGCTAAGGGGATAACATCCCCGCTTCCGTTGTGCAAACTCGTATTAATTCTAATTTCACTGAACGAAATGAAATTGTCTTTTACAAGCAAACTAAGAATCTCTCTCTCTCTATCTCTGCTGTTTTTATTTTATTAGTTTTTTCAAAATTAACTTAACTGGAGGTAAGGTATCAATACACAAGCAACCTCACTTCGTGATACACGCTTCTAATAAACACTACTATATTCGTTCCCTTCGTATTGTGGGTAAGTGTCTTTTTGGTGCATTCTTTTGTATATCTCTTTTCTTTTCTACATTCCTTTTCCGTAATTTGTTCTTTTCTCTTTCAACACACAGGTTTTCAAGGTTACCTACTACTTATCTTTGTCCTCATCCACGCATCGCCTCCCAAACGTTCGTCGCATTTCACATTGTTTTAATTTAACTTTGATAATAACTACGATTTTTCTTTGATACTTTAGCATAGTATGCTTTTTTATGTATATCTTAACATCATTACGCTTGTTATACCTCGCCGGTTTATGTAAATAGGCAGTACATAAATCAAGTTTGAGAAAGCTTTGTTTGTTCTAAGCCATGGAGTACCATCGGAGATAGCGGGGTTATTAATGTCAGCTCGTTTTTAAGGCTGCAGCGCCTCCGACTGCGGGTTCAATATAAATCTTTGCCATTTAGAGAAGCAGTCCTATCGTCATCCCTGATGACGAGTTTAGCTTTCATTTGCACTTGAATTCACAGCGTCTTTCATCTCTACCTTTACTGGAAATTTAATGCTTGCTACCTCGTGACCCATTTGTACAATGAACTGTTAACATTCTGAAGTTTCACGTCCTTTCTGTATATTGTCTACCTTGACATATTTTCAAACATTTCTCAGCATAAAACACAAAGCTCTTGCAGCTCCTCGCTATTATTACTGACTTTATCCCATATACTCGCTGTATCTTGTTTATGGACAATAATGACTTCATCATCATTTTCATCAATTGGCATATATTTATATGTTATGAATTAATAAAAACATATGAATTGAAAGCTTTGTACATAGCCAATACACTTGCAATAACTTTATCGATTATTGTAGGTGTATAGATATTTCACTCTGTAGTCTCGGGATATCAAGAATAGGACTACGGTAATCCCTGCCTGTCGAAGAAGGCGATTAAAAAGGTTTAAGAATTCACAGGCTTTGAGGGTGAGGGTCTTCACTGTACATTGAGTGAGTCCGGGGCAAACGACTAGTACAAAAGGGTCTCGTATTATACCGTAGCTTACTGTGGATGCTGTGAAAGGTAACAAGGAGAGCCCTTATTTAATTTTTATAGCCACGCGATTTGATACATGGCTTTGGCATTATACTAACTGCACATAAATTAAAAATTCAATTGTGCAGGCCTGATTCGAAACTGATACCTTAAATGTGATAGAAATGAACTGTATAAAAGAGTAAATAAATCTATAAATTTAAAATTAAGCCAAAATTGTAAAGTAGAACAAGCAGCGACGGACGAAGTATGGGAGGCCATCCGTGTAAGAAGAAGTGAAGATAGAAGAGTTGTCAAAGAGTGGAAGACAAGGGAATGTAAGACGAAATAAAATTCTAACGAGGAATAGGCATAAAGAATAATGTAAAGAAAGAAAAGAGGGAATAAAAGAAAATAGCAAATAAAATCACTGTCCTACTTTGCGGGGGAACGAAGAAAAAAAACCCGATACCTTCGGAGTGGAAGGCTGGCGTTCATACCACTAGGCTATCACAACTTCCTAAGGAGAGCCCTTGGGATATGCTTAGGTGTAGTGTAGGTGAGCGTCAGTGAGTTCTGTAGGATATTTTGGGGCTTTTCGTCATGTCCACCGAAGGGGTTTTAGTGGGTATAAATCCCACCATAGGTAGGGTATCTTTATATTTGGTATACGGAGTATAGTGTGGTACGTTATAAATGAAAAATTAATCGTCTTGGGTACATAGTATCATTAGAATACGATCGCGATCTCCAGTACCGGTTTGAGGTTTCCAACTCGTCCTATCTCGCAGCACTTCCCATACCGATTCCTCCATCAAATCCGCCCGCAATCAATCACACAGCGGCACAGATAAGCACAAACAAAAAGCTCACGATAACATCGGACATGTAACATACAAATTCGGCCCCGTCCCGCGATTTATAACACAGCCGCCGGCCGGTTACACGGTTAAAAATCATTTCGTATAAATTTAGCGTTATCTGCCTAAACGACCCGGAGCGGTTTGCGGGTTAAGCGATGTTATACGTTGTTTATGCGCGGAAACGTTATCGCTGACGGATCAACCGGACGCTACACAACCAGATGGCGTTAGTGACGCATTTCATATATATTTGAAAACAATTAATCAATGACTAGAATATTCCTTGTTTTAATTTTTTTTGAACCTGTTATTTTACAGGTAACATGTCTCAATTCCTGGAGACAACCTAGGTAGGTATAGCAAGTTCTGTTCCTGTCGCCGAATAGTAATTTGGAAACATTATTTTGTTCCGTTGTGAAAGGTGCTGTATGTTTAGTGAAATTACTGGGGTAATGATATTTGCCACTTTATGTCTCAAAGCGACGATCGCAATGTGGTGCAACGCCATGTAATGGGCAAGCGTATTTACCATCAGGTGAACTCCTTGCTCGTCTCCTCGAATAAAAGAAACTAGTGGTAAGTGACGTGATGCTTTCTAATACATCGGATCATGAATGGCAAAGCGTTAAAAGTAATAAACTTCTCCATAACAACGTCGCGTTATTTAAGGTTGTATACACAGCACCACATTGCGCTTATCGCTTTGAGATGTAAGGTGTTGTCTCGTTATCCCAGTAATTTTACTAGCATACAGCAACTTTCAGTAAACACAGTCATGTTCGCACATTATTTGGCGGTAGAAATATTAGCTGTACCTACCTAGACGGTCTCCTGAAAGAGAACTGCCGCCAGTAAATAATTCAAGAAAATCTGGAGTAGATGGAAAATGAAACTTAGATTTTCCTAGATCTTAATAAAGCTAAACAATCTGCCGGCGGAATAATAAAACAAGGAAGGAAATCAAATCCGAACACTCCCCGGCGCTGATTGCAGTCGAGAGGAGATTCATTTGCTCTTAGATTGTTCAACTGTTAACGCCGCCGGAAGTATCTCTATAGCGAAGTACATCCTGTATCAAAATCGTTTTAAATTCAACATTTATCTTCATAGTTTTGATGAGAACAAAGATAAGTATGTATGAAAGATGGAAAGGTGGAGTTAAAGAGAGAAGAACAAGTTAGGGAAAAGGACCTATAAGACCCTTACCCACAACATAAAGGGTAATTGGGTTCTTCGTACCCACCTCAAATCACACACACTTGACTAAATCAAAGTCACAATTAGGATAGATATAGAGATGAGAATGGACAAGAATATAAGTAGGGAAAATCTAAGCGAAATAATAATGTCGCATAATA
>DWLS01000982.1:0-24798 GCA_018246255.1 Pachliopta kotzebuea | reverse complement strand
GTGATGCCCATAACAACGTAGAACTGGTTGAGATGGTATACTCAGCACCACGTTTCACTCGTCGCCTTAAGACATAAGGTGTCAAATATCGTTACACCAATAATCTCACTAGCATACAATACCCTTCAAACAGGCACACAGTAATATTTGCATACTCCGGTTTCCAGTAGGAATAGGAGCTGCAGTGGTACCTACCTAGACAGCTCCGGTAACAGAGACCAACCAATAAGATATTAATATAGTGGTAGACAGCAGACATGAAAACAATGAGGTAGAAGCTATTCAAGGAATCGATTAGAAATATATATGCGAGGAGGTATTGCATTCGAGCCTTTACTCCAGCGATGGGTTTTTACTGTGCTGAGCTTATGCCCTGATTTATCAGGAACAGCCAAATCAAACTGTAGACAGGTTATCATCACACCATATTAATGGACTTCCCCCTGCCACTCATCGCGACTACCTGAGATAAGCAGGCACACGCCTGACAACCGCCATATTTTCATTTTGCGCTCGCGACTTCACCCGTAAATCACTCCTCGAGTGACTGACTAGATATATCTTCAAGCTTTCGCCCCAAATATTTTTGTGAGAAGAAATAATGTATGAACAGAGCGTCTTACACCCACTTCATCCTGAGGGCCTTGGACGAGATCGTTTAATTTTCTAGTTTACCGACTCTTAACACGTAACTTATGCAGATATTTTACTAATTGGATTTCAAAAATATCAAATCTAGATTTAAAAAATTATTTGTTGTACTAACTTTTTGTACATAATACATATATAAGCAGGCCATTAGAACATTTTAAGAACTGTTTTTATTAACTTACAGTATGTTTGCTTCTGTGTTAAATAACTTATTTCTTTTAATCGATCAACGATACATGTTTCAAGTCGAATTGTAAATTTTTTAAAGCGTGGACAGAAACCAAAACAAATAAAAAATTAAATTAGATATATGTAATTTCAAACTATATACTTAAGTTTTATTTTTACATAAGTTTAATGAATTACCTGATCATTTAACTGATTCTCTTAATATTGGGGATGACCAGGGCCGTTGGTCTTATTTTTATTAATCACTTTTTTAATTCTTTGTTTTCCTCTACATTTATTTTGTTTTAGTTTTATTTAATAACTTGTTTATTAAGTTTATTTTAATTTTTTTAATAAAAATAATAACTCATTTAGTGACGAAAGATAGGTCCATGTCAGTAACAGATTCGTAACTACTGCCTAATTTTTCTGAACAGACATATCACTTACTATCAAGTATACACGCTCATAGTACCGTATAGTTTAAAAAAAAATTATAATGGATACTGGAACTTTTTTTAAAGCGTATATTTTACTTATCGTATATAAGTAAACGCATTAGACGATAATGTAGAACCGGAAGTGGATCGAAACGAATTCACGTACGAAGTTAAATGGTGAAACATGGCGACCGGAAAGGACTGTACCGGACCTAACCAGCGATGTACTGTGTGCGAGTTGACGCTCCAGTTCGTGCTTAATATTTGAAAATAGGGTTCCGTTCACTCATTAAACTTTTATATTTCAATACTTTTTCTCTCTCGTTTAAGAAAGTCCTCAATAATCAACAAAATTCTTAGAAACACGTCTATTTACAATAAACAAAATAATTACTTTTTAATACCATATTGATTTTTTTTATATTTCTATCTATATATATTTTTTTATTTACTAGGTGATAAGATGTACAAGGTAATTACTTGATAGTAAGTGACACGCTTGCCTATAACAATACGGAGCTAGTTCAGATGATATACACAGCACCACATTGCGCGCGTCTCTTTAAGATGTTAGTTCTTAAGTCTCATTATCCTAGTAATATTACTAGCACACAGCATCCTTTAAACAGAAACAGTAATATTTGCTTATTACTATTTTACAGTAAAAATGAAATCTGCGATGGTGGTACCTACTTAGACGGTATCCAGTAACGGAGATCTACCACCCGTAAACAGTAATATTACAGAACTATTGTCCTTTTACGGTCAATTGTTTTTGAATAAACAAAACAAAAAAGTACATACTAAATAAATAATACTCAAAAAGCTTTACATGGCATTCAAAGCCCTGACGTCGCCAGAGTAATTTCTCTAGCTACATTCTTTTGCATGACGGCAGAAATAAGGAATGCGGTGGAATCTATACAAACAGTCTTTAGTATATTAAAACGAAATGGATTATATAATAATGAATCAGTTTTAATATGAAATATTTTTTTCAACTCATTCAAAAGGATACAATCGAAACGGTAAACTAGAATCCCGTCCCCAATCCAGACGGGAGCAGATAAAGCATTGTCTCCTCCGAATACAATGCTCAGTAATATTTCCATTCAAGGCGGTATGAGCCATTAAAAACATAAGCACGGAACGATTGCCCCTCCGCCAAACTACGCACCCCACATTATACGGAATCTCGGGGGATGCGATCACAAAGATGGTATAGAGCAGAATGGAATATGAAATAACAAGTATAGCGTATATTTATATATTAACCGTGATTGTGCAAGCACAGCGTGGGACAACTACCAGGTGAACCAACGATATGGTACACGGAATTGATGTAGCATCGTACCGATCGCGCTGGAAATAGATTGAAGACAACCTATGTTCACCAGTGGGATGACCAGATTATGATGACCAGCCGAAGTCACTCTCAATTAAAATATTTTAATTATAGTAATCCTCATGATAACGCTCCAGTAAATGATAACATATTATTAGGTCTCTTGTTAACACTACACCACAGTTCTTTCGACGCCTTAAGATAATAATGGGTACAGTAGTAACAAGTATATATTCTCTGATGATGTTAGCGCTGACTCGTCTTTTGTGACGTATACAGCTAATCTGATACTGGGCACGAGGACCAAGGGCTATCAGATAGACTTTACGGCGATACCTATGTAGAAAATCTACCTCAAAAAGGGATAAGTTAAGTTCCCATGTGTAATTCAACAGAGTTTTTTTAAATACTTACTAAAAACAAATTCTTTCCTTCAAAATTAGACTATAACAAAATGTGTTAATTTGAGTTAATTCTATTTTTTCAGTTTCTCTAATATAACAGAACATATTTTTCTTTTAAATTTTTCATATAAAGTATTTGTTATATTTCGTCTTTTTAATTATTTCTGTATAAATATATAAAATAATCTGAGTTAAAAGTTTTGTAATTTTTGCTACAGTTGTAACTTAAATATAACTATAATTAAATTTGTGTAAATGAAAAAATCATCAGACCGTGAACTACAGTTAGTTAATCTCGTTAAATTCAATTTTTATTATAATTAGAGATAATAATTTAAAAAATATTCATAAGATATACTCTTCGTTTGCGAAAGTGGTTAAACCTTAAATATAAAAGAAAACACGCACGCATGTAATTATAAACTAGGAAACTTTTGAAATAAGCTTTCCGTTCCGCAACTTTGTTCTGTTTTCTAAGTCTTAATACCAAAAGTTGCCTCTTCGCCCACTTAATCTACGTTAAAATAACAAAGTAAACGGAAGCTCGGGTCGCGCGAGTTTGAACTTTATAAAGAGGGGACAACGTCTATGCGTCGACAAATCGGTAGTTGCATTCATCTATATGCGTAGACTGTTCGGAGCGGCTGATTGGTTGTACGTTCAGGGAAGGGTGACGGCTGGAGGTTAAGATTTTCGCTCCAACGTTACGCACCACCGGCTCGATTCACGTTTAATTTGAAAGCATTTCAATGTACGTATACGTTGAATACGGATCACAGATTTATTGATATTACTTCATCATCAACATCTCTGAAATTAAATTACTTGTAAGTGGTGACCACGAAAAGGCAAGCGTTACTATCGTCTGACTGACAACTTAGTAAAGATCGCGAGGAGTCGTTTAATGAGGATGGCATTGGATCGTGATTGAAATCAATTGAAAAGGCATATATCCTGCAAAGTACGGCGATAAGCTGATATCTCAACTGATGTACGTCTATAACAAATATAATATATTCTACGAAACACGGTCTTTCCCTATTTGTGTCCAGAGGTCCCCACCGAAACTTTTAATACAGTCTGTCCACCTAATAGAAAGTCTGTCTACGCTGCGCTATCGAAAATATTATTTATTGAACCAACACTGAAATAACAATAAAAGAGTTCCTTTGTATTATAATCATCTTTCATTAGATTAGATTACAAGTACATACCATCGCTATGCTTATTTCCGTTGCCAAAAGTTGTGGAACTATTACTATATTCTAATATGAATAGTGCTGTATCCAAAGATTATTTGTCAATTATAACATGATACCAGAAAACTACTCCAGATCATTTGCCATAAATCATCTTTTAGGTATAGACCTTAGAGCATGAATTACATTAATGAAAACTCTTGTTGATTGTAACTATAACTAAAAGCTTCGTTAAATAAGTTTATATCCATGGTTTCGGTTCCAGTCGGCCCAACACGTAAGTCAAATTTTAAAGGTAGTATTATTTAACCGCTTGGTTAACGACTATTCCTAACATTACCTTCCGCCACAACATCTTTACTGTATTTTAATATCCATACCTGTACGATATAATTATCCGAGCGAGCTCGCTTTACCGCATTTGCCATCATTGGCACTAGCCATCATCTTACAGTTAGCCAATATATTTTAATATAATGATTTTAACCTCCTGTTGTTCCCATTGATTTCTTAAGAACATATCATGCATTAGCTACAAATAAGTCTTTTGATATATTTTCAAACTGTATCGTTAATACTTTTAATATATTTTGAAGCGACTATAAGTGTCCTTATTACTTGTCCCCAAAAGATCTGTTACCCATCTATCTGTATATCTATTAAAAGAAATACATATTTGTTAAAATATTGCGATCTAAGATAAAATATAAGTTCATAACTCAATTTCAGATCTTGAAATAATGATTGTTTTCAATATTCCACTAATCCCAACATTTAGCTTTTAGAAATTGTTACAACTTTCCTTAATTTGTCTTCGAGGTTTAAATTGTATCTTGTTATGAACTTACTTAAATATTGAGTTAGCTTTCTTCTTCAATATTTTCCTTTTATAATAATTGTTAAAAAACAATTTATTGTCGGTATAAATTGTTGACAATATGAAAGGTTCAGGTTAAGATTTGTTATACGATTTAAATTATCTATTACTTTTATCATAAATTTCTTGTCTTTATAATATAATGTTCTACCTACGAAAATAGTTGTTAATAATTGAATGCAATAAATCTTAAATCTTTATTTAGTTATTTATTAAACTTTAATTGAATCTTCTTTAAGGTCATTACGGATTTTGAAATAAATTCAAGTTCAACTTTGACCTTATTTATTACGTTTTTAAGAAATTTCTCTCTAAAGTACAATTTTTTTTAATCATAATGAAAAACGTATGACTTAATTTAGTATGATAATTGTCAAGTCCGTCGGTAGCGGTCATTTACGGAAAATAATTTATAAGGCGATAAAAATTTAATGAAGTCTCGGCGATGTCGCGGGAGACCCGTAAGGAAAGTTCCCGTTCTGAAGACGACGGAATTTATAATTTAATAGATATTTATGGTGTAATAAGACTTTAATGATAATTACATAACCACCTGTTAGGGTTTAATCTTAGTGGAAGCTTTATACCAGTATTTTGAGTTATTTAAAAAAAATCTAGTTTTCCTATGCATGTACAATATAAGACTGTCAACATGCGGATAAGCAAAAGTTTTGATATAATCGACTTCTGAGTAAATAAATGTAATTTACCTTTCTAGTTACATAATAATTACTAATATTATTAATTATGTATTTATAAGATATTTAAAAAAAAACTAAGTGTTACCATAAAAGGAACGGATGGATATGATGAGAGGTTTTTAGTTCATGTGTTAGTAAAATGTTGTTTGTTATAGGAAATTTATTTGTATAACAAATTTGATGATTTCAAATCTGAATCTAATGTAAATACCTATTCTTATATCTTTCCCTTTTCATTTGTTTCGGTTAATATCTATATTCCGATTTCAAAGGATGTGTTTTGATTTGTCGTGAATGGATGTCCGATTCGTTAGTTTCAGTGAATGTGGTTCAATTTCCAGTTTTGGTAAACCTACTTAGGAAAGATGTGGGCTCTGATTTAATGTTTCGGTCGCATTGCTGCCGACTTTGATTTCATTAAGAGCATTTACTATGTGCTCTGGTATGCCACGGTCTCCGATTTGACTAGAAATGTACCTCTTAATATACGTTAGTTTTAAATAAACTTTAATACATGTTCTGAAAGCCGAGCTAAGTACCATTTTATTTCTTAAATGTATTTGTTTGAATCAAAACATTCATTGTGCGAAATATCCCAAACAGAAACATAATCGATTATAAATGGTTCTGATAAAAGCCACAAACAAAACAAGAAATAACAGAAATCTATCTTCCACTATCGCTTCGCACTTCTTAAATGGTGTAGAAATAATTAAGTAGACCGTGATCATTAACAACGGAATAATCTAACGCTATTGTCAAAGTCACTGTCAAACTAATGACTGTCAATATCGCAATAGTAACGACTCTGTAGCTCACTCTCGCGGAACTGATAGTAAGCTTAAATAATAAGCTTTTAAACAGTTTTCACTTCTATATCAGCAGAGATAGAGTCAGTAATTGTCTGTCAAAGTATCAGGTCCTTTAGGGGCCTGCATTTGATTTGGTCTTTAAGAAGCAATATCCTACTGATTCTTTGGGAATACGTTTCTTTTTCGTAAGTATTTGCATTAACCCGGGCCCTCACAAAAGGGAAATTTGCTTACCGTTGTTTGAATAGATTCTGGGTGAGCTCAAGGCTTTATTGCAGTATTCCGTGTTACTTTGATTTGAAGATTTAGGAGCCCTCTCCTCCGTGAACCCAACTGTCGTCTTAGGTGCAGATAATGAATGCATGAATTATTCAGATAATGGTTTCTGAAGTTTTCAATATACAACGAAGAATAAATGTTGTGACTGATTTCCATTAAACAATCTCGAATGTTCTCGACAAATATGACTGCATAAGTAACTCGTAATAAAATATATTACTTATGTCGTCATAACTCAGTTTTGCACTTTTATTATGACGATCTCAAACGTCATAAACAGTGGTTAAGCACGTTGTGTCAACTTTAATTTAAGTTTTGTACGTATGTGCCAGCTTACAAAAATGTAAACAAAACTTTTTTTCCCTTACTTGCAACATGTCAGCCAGAATATTTTGTAAATGTATACCTAACCACTTTCACACTCTTTGCCTCTTGCCATATATTAAATCGAATAGTAGTTCAATGTGTAATAGAATAATTATATGTTTATGGTCTAATATCATGTCTGTGTACTTTTGTACTTAGTGAAATTACTGGGGTAACATCATGTATCTTAAAGTAACGAGTGCAGTGTGATACTGTGTTAATCATCCCGATAAGCACTACCTATTTTTCTGAAAATGAATCTTACCATGAAGTGGCTTGCTCGTTCTTTCGACGCATTAAAAGAAATATGAAATGCAAATTAATATAGTTGCCGTAGTTTATTTATTTTCTTTTCTGTGGAAAATCAAAACGAAATACGGGTACTTGATCAGTTTAAATATTATTTGCCGAGATTGCTTTGAAATGCAGACGACGCAGCCACTAGGCTATCGTTTTATTATTATCGGTAGCTCGTTAATGTTATCGTTTGTTGATGCTGCTGCGTGCTTTATAGCTTTGGAAACACGTAATGATAGCTTTCGGAGAAAATGTCAGAGTTTAATGTTTTATAAATATTTATCGTTTCTCTATCCTTTACATCGCGGAGTCCAGAGGCCAGTATCCGATGAGCTGTGTAAGTCAATCAAAAGACTAACAGCATTAAACTTCTTTAACTTGATTTTTTATTGCTACGTAATAACATGAGAAGCAGGTCATTCTGTAGTGGGCTCTACTCTAAAAGTTCAACATTTTTAATTTCTTTATATAGTTTCTAGCTACAACCTTTTTTATTTGAACATTGTTAATAGGTACTGATAATTACCTAGATAATCACATGCAAGGACTTAATAGTTATTGGTACATATCATGGTGACTTCTTTTTTCAAAGCTTGAAGACGGAATTTTGTACCTATCTTCAAACGACTTGCATAATATTTTTATACAAACAAATTCAACTCCATTTTTGAGTCGCTTTTTTACTGAATTCTTGTTTTGTCGTCATCAAATTAACTTGTCATTCAGTTCGTATATAGAATAATGTGACAGTGATTCCCCAGCGCCCGCATAGTTATGTGACATTTATTAAATGTCGTAAAATTGATAGATGCTAGCCGAGGTATCGTTAAATAATGGCTACTGATTTATTACTGTGAGTTATTGTCTTCTGTACGTTTATCTGTATTGTTGGAAACGTTAAATTGATCTAATAATAACATCGAACGGGTTCAGATGTTTTAAATGGCTGGCCAGTGCTAATAATTCGTTTATTACTTATTTAATTATCTTTACACTCAATTATTATATCAAAAAGTACATGCCATTCTTACTCAGTAGATCAGAATGCTGCTCATATTATAGATATACAAACACTTTATATTCGAGCTACGTCATCATTGTTACAATATAAACTCTCATTTTATTTTTTATTATTTATTAAAAAACTTTTTTGCAACACCTTAAATTAGGGTACAATAGCCGGATTTAATGCCTACAGGCATTCTCTGCCTGTCAACCTAGGAGGTGGGAGATGCTGTGGTAGGTGAAGTCTGTAAGATATATTTTAAGCTAAAATAATAATATTAGTCATCATATGATACATACATATACATACTTATATATACATATACATTTTTAACATATTTATTATTTGGAAAGGTTTTTTTTTATCAGCTTATTAAACTAAAATTATATAACTATAATTAGAAACCGAAACCAAATGTTAATTTGGGATTAAAAACACGTTTATTCTGAAAAAAATGTTAGTTAACTAAATGTTTCGTCAGTGTCTAGTAGCAAAATATATTATATCGCTCTCCAAAGTAAACGATTGAATCTAAAACATTTTGCTTATTTAGTTGGCGGACCAAATATGCGTACGTAAGCAAGTCGAGAACATTTTACGTCCGCATCAATCATAAACAGATTGAAATTTATATCGCGCGCGGGACAATAAAAATAAATTGCCTTTCGGTCCCGTTTTATTATCCGTCAATGCGCAACAAATAAAATGGCAATAACCCGGCCCGATAACTTTGCGAACTGATACACGAATAACGTACAATTGTATTATAATCCGCGACAAACCGGGGACCTTGTGAGTTACAGAGCAATTTTCAACTGTCGGCCCCAAGCACCCGCACTGAGGCATTTGCCAACCATACTGTAATGGCACAATAAATAGTTTGCAGCCCTCACCCATCTGTCACTTAACTACTAAAATATACAGACGTCATTCAGCGAGCCGCGTTGAAAAATCGCACCGCTCCAGCACCCCCCTCCAACACCTGCACGCCAAGATGAACTCAGGGCCTCATCATTTTAAAGTTCGTTTTGTATTGTCAAGTTCAATGAATAAATTTAAATATTTGTTAACTTAAAATGTAACCCGTGTTGCCGGAAATACAGTCCAAATTGCACGGGTGAGCATTTGTGTCTTGGATTGCTGAATGCGGGATTTGAAAATCGGTTTTAGTGTCGTCGCTCTTTAGGTCCAACTATTTTCTCGTCAGTAGCGGGGGGTCGCTTGACTTTGAAGTTGTACAAAAGGCCCCCCAATCTGGGATTTCGGTGGATTTCTTTTCGGATTAAAGGCCTCATGAATTTAATGATAGTGCTTTGAGGGTTATTACCGGTGCGATTATGTCACGCTTCAGCTTCGTTTCAAATTCTATCTCAAATTTCGCTTCTGTACACGAAACGTTATGTGTAAATGGAATAAGAATTGGTAATTGTGTTCGGTTTTCTTCGGAACCAATTTGAATTTTTAATTTAGTATAATGCAGGAGCCATTCTTCAATTTGAATATTGACTGAGAAACTAACGTATTTCTAAATTCTGTATGAATATTTAAAAATAATGTTAATTCTTTTTGCATATCAAACTGCGATGAACCTACAACAACCAAAGCTTAAATCAGTTCTCACAATCTGACATCTGTTAGTTATCTATAAAAAGCTACGGACCCTTTAATTTAATATAGACAAAAATTATAGCAGAGCTTTTAACTCTTTATCGTATTGTTTACTTGGGAACTTTCCCTTTGTGACTGTCACCGGCTACCTATTTAACTGTTTGCTTTTTGAAAAAAAGCACACAAACTTTTTAATTACACATTTGGCGTACATTTGAATCGTAAGTTCGTTCAAATATTTAAACATCGAACACAAACATTGAAGGGTAGGGGGTGGGGGGTGAATTATTATGCTCCTGTTTGCCGGCCAGTAGTTTGTTTTTTAATAATCTTATGTTTTTGTTACAGGTTCGTACTCGTGGGAGACTGTCAACGGCCTGTGCCAACGTTGCTACAACTAGGTTTGATAATTATAATAGGCTATATATATCCTTGTTAAATTATATATAAAAAACATTTTTTAAATTCTTTACTACTCTTAAGTTAAAATAGTTACTGATGGTAGTACCACCACAGCTCCTATAGCAGCCGACAAACTACTGTGCGAACGTCAGTGTTCCGTTAGTGTTCACCTGTTTGTAAGAAATACGCTTACCCATAACAAAGTGGTGGTATGTATTGGCCCACATTGCGCTCGTCTTCTTGAGAGTTAAGGTGTTAGGTTTCGATACCCCAGTAATTTCACAAACTTACAGCACCATTTAAACTGGAACACAGTAATGTTTGCACATTAATATGTGGCGGTAGAAATAGGACCTGTCGTGCTAGGTACCTAGACGGCCTTCGTCTAAAATTTGTAAGTTTGTTCGTTGTACAAGTATAATGGAAATACGTTGAATTAAATAACAATATTTTTTCTCCTTTTACATACAAATGCATTTCGAACCTGATACCCGCGCAGCCGCAAGATTTAAAGGTAGTGTCTCAATTAGTAATTTAAATTTATGTAGATCGGATTAAAGCTGAGTGTTTCGCGTAAACTTCCCCGCGCACATCGAGGTGTAAAAGAGGAAAAAGAGAAGTTCTCGCATTTCAACTGCAAATAAGCAGTTTTTTTTTGTTTTCGCAAAAAATAGTCGGTACGACGGACGCTTTAAGGCTTTTAAAAAGTTGTTTATTGTACAAATTGATGTTTCCGGCGTCGTTTTAAGTGCCTTTGTGAACTGTTAGCACGTTTGTCTATGACTTTACTCTGCGCCGTATATTGTGGATAGTTCATCGATAAGATGACACAATGATGTAATGGATGTAATTTAATAGACTTCTCTTACAACAAATTTAATATTTTATTACAAGTCATCGACCGATCATAATTGCAATCGAAACATGTTTAATACACAAATGTATACACAAATCGGACTTGCACGTAGTACTATGTAATACATATTATACTATACCTTATTAATTTGTTGAGTTTATCTAAGCATTTTTGTCTTTATTTAAAATCTAATAAATATAAAAAGATGTTCTGTAAAAAATCTGATATAAAATAGCTCTAGTAGTAACTCTAAGAATTTATATTGGTGGTAAGTCTCTGTTACCGGAGACCGTCTCGGTACCGACTAATATTAGTGTGTAATCATAACTGTGTTCCGTTTTAAAGAGTGTTGTAAGCTAGTGAAATTACTAAGGTAACGAGACATAACGTACGTCTCAAAGCGACAAGTGTATATGTGCTATACTATCTTACTCAGCGGCACTTTAAGAGTATTACTTACCATTAGGTAAACGCCTTGTTCTTCCCGTCACGAGAAATTAAAAAAAGTTTACACTGTATAACATTTTACTTATCGTCCTAAGATAATAACTCTCTTTAATCTTGTTTACTCAAAGTCTCCGGCATCAAGAGTCTAGCAGTTAATTTTACTGTAAGTTAAAACCTCAGTTCTTGTAGGTCGTTTCGTAGCCTTAACTGTATTTTGATTAGTAAAGCGTATTATAGTGTTGATGACTATTTGAATGATGATGATGTGTGGAAATGAAACCTGCTGATTCTCGAGCAAATACATAATTTTGTGTGTAAGACACATTGTGATTGGAAAAAAAATTGTGGCTTTTTTGCGCCTATTTTTCTCAGATCCGAGGCCTTTGCTTTACGCGAATGGGTGGAAGATTTCTGATGTTCAATAAATAACCTTTTGTTCCTACATTGAATAAAAATTTAGACTTTGACTTAAGAATTTTACATTAAATATTTTATACAAGACATTGTAATAAAGTAATCCTTTTTCTACGTCTAACACCGTTCCTGTCTGAAATGTCTAACTCGCCGCTTATCTACATACAAATGTTCGGTACCCCGGGCCCGCGCTGGCGTCAACGCTATCTGCTCGTGTGGATCCAGGTAACCTACATTTTAGAGAAAGGCTTTCGATGTTTGGGTTAACGTGCGGCGATAACCGGGGACCACGTAACATCCTTTGTGTTAAACGTGAATTTTAACTGCGGATTTACTACTGTTTAGTTTTTTGTATTGCTACACAGCCATATAACAGGAACATATTTTAATTATATATATATATATATCAACTCGCACTTGACCAGTGTAATCTATTTACTCCGTTGTTGGATTTTTTTTGTATCGGTGAGACAAGTGAGTCGTTCACTTAGTTGTATATGGTGATGTCCATAACACCATGGCGCTAGTTCCGCTAGTTTTCAGTGACACACATCACCACATTGTGCATCTCGCATTGAGATCTTATATCAACTCTCGTGATCCTATTAATTTCGCTAGATACCTTCAAACCGGAACACAGTTGCGTTTATTTACTGTTTACATAAACTGCGTTGATACCTAAACCGTCACCAGCAACAGAGACCTATCACCAATAAAATAAATCCTCGAGTCCTTGTTGTTTATGAATGAATTTTTATTAAGAAATCTATGACAGAATCGTGTTCATTAACAGCTCCCTGTGCGCTACTGTTGATCGATTTTTTATTGATTTTTATAAAGAAAGGTAATTTTACTATGTAAATAAAATATTAATAGGCCAAGCACGGCTCGGGCCTGGGCGAGGAGTTTAAAAATGCATCTACTCCTTAATGCCTCATAAATGTTACAAATGCGTTCACATTAATTAAATAACTATCGTGTACAATGTCCATGCGGTATGGATGATACGTTTAATAACACCATTATAAATTCATTTGCCACAGCTCACGTGAAATTAGGTGAATTATTAAATTATTAATGTTACCATTATAACCTAATACGATAAGTATTACTTTCTCAACAGGGCTGTAGATAAACTGTTACCATATGTTTGTTTATGTATATTCACATCAAAAGAATCCCAAAAGGCAACTATAACCTCAGATCTAAAAAGAAGGGTATTTTAAATTTAACGTATTTATATCTTCTTTTGTATTAGTCTCCTTTGCAATACAGCTATAAATATATGTTAAGTGATACGCCTCCCAATGACAACGTGGCGCTGGTTAAGATGACATACACAGCACCAAGTTGTGCTTCTTGAGACGTTATGTGTTAAGTTGCATAACCGCAGTAATTTCACTAGACACTCTTCTTACCGGAACACAGTAATGTTTGTATAGTACTATTTGTCGGCTGCAATAGGAGCTGTGTTGGTTCTTACCAATATCTTTGTTGCTGTTTATCATAGGTTCTTAACAAGGAAAAGAGATGTAAATAAGTTAAATAGGAATCACCTTAAATAGTAGTAACTCATACATAAAAGTTGCTGTCTATATCATTTTAGTTTGCGTTGACCATGTGAAGGATTTTGGTAACAGCTGCTAGTATACCTTTCGAATTCAGCATTAAGTGGAATGGGCGCTAATATCTGCATACGTACTTAAACTTACTTCAACTGTAAGGGCCGCCTAAGTCTCATATGCAAATTTGTAAATTCCTGCATGGTAGTCCAATTTACGTACTTTTGGTAACTTTAGATTTAAAATAGCGTAATATGGGCTCCTATGTTTCTGCTTAATTTTTTAGTTTATTGTATCCTTAATTCTCTTTAATTTCTATATGAGATCTTCATTGAGTTACTTCTAGATCCTTCTTACTGTGTTTTATACCTTTCAAGCGTATCTATTAGTATCTTATGTAATAGATAATTAAAGCTCTGCAAAATGCGTACCTAAAATTTTACTTTAAACGATTTAGATGTTTTATTCGTCATTTATTTAAAAGACGTAAACGTAATTAATATCGATTTTAATTAATTTTATTTAATACAAAAAATCAATGTAACACTTCACCTTGAACCACACACCAACGCAACCCTAACGGATCTGTGACCTGGTGATTATGCGTATTAGTTGGCAAGTGTGACCAAGTTTCTCTCAAATTGACTTGCAAAGTTCTTGTTATGCAGAGGTGTATTAAAGGATATACTATCGAATTATTCCAGTTGGGTTTACCTAAGTCTATTAATTAACTTACTGTTGATTATGATTAGTGTAAAGTTATAACATTACGTAACATAATCTAATATTACAACAGACAAAGTTCGCTATCAGCTAACAGATCTATTATTCGGTCATGTTTTGAACAAAATTATAAACTTAAATAAAAATAAACAACTTATTTAATATTCCCATTGCTGAGACTAAGAGTTCTTACAATGATAGTCTCGACCATTCACCACTATAGCCAAATGCTTCTTAGTATATATCACATGTCTACCATAATTTAATTCTCATTTTCATCTCGATAATATCCTTAAACGGAATTTAACCTCAACGGGGATCGAACCCAGACCTCAACGAGACTTATACCAAGAATAAACGTCTTCTAAATCATGTTGTCATTGATATTAACTAATGCAGATTGTTTTAAAAAATATGCCTGAATAATATTAGAGCTAGGTCATTTTTCAATTTAACATGTATATAGATCTAAATTAAAAAAGACGAAGATGGGGCTAACTGGCGTACCATTAGAGGCCTATGTCCAGCAGTGGACTACTTGGAGTTTAATGTTAATACTTGTAATTGAATTACATGTTGTTAATGTGATGACTTTATAGTTAAACTTTATTTTTATTGGAAGGGGTAACTTAAATTGGAAAGTAAACTCAGAATGCCAATTAGGAATGTTATAATACGATTAGTATCAAAATACTAAACAATCGTTTAGACAATTTACGAGATTGTAACGCAATATCAAGTTAATTAAGTGTCCGTCTAAGCTAAAGTGGATTCGAATACAGAACTTCGCTGGTGTCGTTTTACCGATGTTATTAGAAAAAGTTGAGATGATGCGAAGCCCCGAATTAATCGACTCCGCCATTTCACTGAATATTCAGTTACAGTCCTGTCTATTCAATATTATTGTATTGAAATGGATCTATTACTCAATGTTATAAAAAGATAAAGTTTAAGCGAAAACTCTTAAAGTTGCGGTATGGATTACAACTTGTTAAGTTATTTTTCATCTATTATTCGTGATATATCATATCTTTTATTTATGTTATGGATAAGCATTTTTCAAACCAGCCTTGTTGATCTAAGATAACAATACTACTTTTCTGTCGTTGTAGACGTCATGGGTTAGCCTACGAAGATCAAAAACTAAAGAACATAACTCTTCACAGATTTTTCCTCAACGTTGATCACAACACAGTAATCTTTACACCCTTAACTGTTCGGGGATGGAAATGTACGCTACTGTGCTACTTAGACGATCTCCATAAACAAACTTGTCAGCAGCAAGATAAATTATGCCTTAGATGTACTGCAGATTACAACTTTCGTACAACTTAAACGATCTTTACTTAAATAAAATACCCTGAAAAATCCATTTGTCCCCCAAGAATTTTGTAATTAAGCCGTTTTGTGAGAGCAACAATCGCCTCCTCCATTGCCTTGATCGTGTCCCAAATTATATAAATAACCTCAAAGAATAAATCGCCGCCTTCATACAGATTTATTGCTCCAATCTCGAAACAGCGGAAGGACACGCCCAGGAAATCTAAAGAATGGCTGTTTTGGAACTTACAGCTGTAATACCCAGCTAACTCGCTACGTAGACTTCATAAATTTTTTTTTGATTTTCATCGCCGTTCACCCTTGACCCATCATTTGTTATTATTAGTCACCACCCGTTAAGCTTAGGAACAACTTATAAGTAAATTATCGTTACGTAAATCTCTATCTTATGCTTTAGATCACAGAGCACATTTTCCTTCGGTAAAAGCAGAGTATATAAGTCCAAATCGACTGACACTTAGTTGATTCCCAGCTTATATAAATGCTAACAAAATGTCGGAATCGCGTGACACGCTGTACTTATCTTGCTTTTACTATTTTGCATACGTTAAGTATTGGTATGCATATTCCTCTGTTACCGACTTAGCGGTGTTTATGTGTAAAGCCTGTGCTATTGTAAATGGGACAGCTGTACATGTCACAGATTCATAATATAACTTTTATTAAGTTCACAAATTACAAACGAAAAGCTTTCGTGGAATATAACTTGTATGACTTAGAGGGTTAATTTTAAATTTCAAAATAATTACGGTTTATGCATCTATTAACGAAATTAAATTTTTTTAAAAAGGACTAGGGACGAGCCGTGTGTATGATAAGTGATGGCGCTGTTATGGTACTAGGTAAGTACCATATGTTCTCCCGAAACAGAATCTTACCATTAACGAATTACCTGTAATAAGTAGTAAAATAAAAGTCTTAATAGAGAGTATAATAATAATATAACATATTTAAATTTTCACTATTTATACAACAAGACGTGCAAGAACTTCACTTAATAGTAAATGATATTCCTATAACATTTAATGAATATTAAGGTAGTACAGGTTTATATCGAGACACTATCTAGATTTTCTAATTTGATTTATTATTCATGCTATGTTTTTACATTGATATACACATTGGGATTCTTACAAATGTATGTCATTATTAAACGCATATTTATTTAAAACAAAATTACATTTCAGTCGTCTTCCTATTAAGAATATGTAGGTTTCTATTTAACGTGTAAGTTAATGAAATATTGTTGAAAGTGGTTGAAACTAGTATCGACATTGGACCCACGCCGAAAACAAAGCCATAAAAGTGGGGACAAACTCCTGGTCCATTGTTTGTATGTATTGCCAAACTTCGCATCGGCACCTGGATTTCGTAAATCCGAAATCCGGCTTTAAACCCGTTACTCCCGCGAAGGGTCCACATTATCATAAGTTTCATCCGGTACACCAGGTAAGCCGGGCGTAATCCTAAGTTGTACGGCACCCGACGAAATGGTGCACGACCATAAGTACCCGAGGTTTTACTTAAATAACATAAGTATTTAATTTAATTTACTCATAACGCCTGCCTTTTTAAACATACTAACTACATTTTATCTTCATTGGGAGTAAAGAGTCTCTTATGCTTTTGGTTTTTCCTTTAATTCTCTACGAAAAACGAATGTTGCTTGCGTTGCTGGAAACCGTTTAAGTAGATACCATCGCAGCTCTTATTTCTTCCACACAAAAATTTACAAACTCTTTTATATTCCGGTTTAAAGGGTGCTGCATGCTAGTAAAATTACTAGGCAACGAGATATAATTAAATAAATACCTATTTTTATATATATGTGTATATATATATACATATTTATATCTATTTATGTCTTAAGGCGAATATGGTATAGTGTATGACCAGGTGGTGAACGCTTTGTGCATCTCATCCAGTAGTAGAATAAAAAACCTACCTTAGTATCTTTGCTGCCTAACTACAGAATCTATAGAGATAGGTTTTGTAGGTTTTGTTTATGTTAAAAAAAGTAGCTTAACCGAGCAAATACCTAGCTCGATTTGAAATCGATTGATTCAGTTAAGTATACTTTCTTATTAATACACACAAAATCTTTAGGTTATAATTCCAATCAAGATAATTGTTCTTTAATCTACAACTTCTAATGCATTTCTGCTTTTATGACACCATTTAGCTTATTGTCTTTGTCCCTAAAGAGTTTAAAATGTTCTCGAAATAATGGAAAAATAGATAAAAGTGGTAACTACATTCTCTAATCCCGTTTCCAATCGATATTAATTGCGGGAAGTTGTATTGGTTTATAATCGAGTAGTGGTGTCACTAGCACCGCAGTGCTATCAAAGAAAAATGTTATTGTGTTCACTTTGAAGAGCATTTGAGCAGGGACCAAAAAACTTAACATCTTAGGTCTCAACGTTGTGAGCACAATGTGGTGATGTTTCATTGTTATAGTCCTGGCTATATCAAAAACATCGCATATTACTAGAATATACTAACAAGTCTCAATAGTCGACTCGAAAGTAGATAACTGTCTTCATCTAAATAATGTTTTAACTTACAATCTGTTTATAATAAAAAAAAATATTATGAATTACAATCATAATTATTTCCCTAACTTAAGTCACCTGATATCATATGAAGGCATAAAATAAGTGATAAAAGTAACACAAATCAAACTGCAGGAGATTATAAGAGTTCGATTCACGATCGAATCACCACGGTGATGGCGGTATGACGATGATTCCACCGATGATTTAACGATTCTATCGGCTCCATGCCTGATTAAATTCCGAATATAATGCGTAAGTTATGACAGAAATTAATGAAAGATCTGACGCTGAGTCGGCACCGAACGGCTGCTCCGACCCAATAATGACACAATTTATGTTTATGAAGACGTTAAAGTTTTATGTCTTGTTAATTTCGTCTTTTATCGCTCACCGATGCAGGGCGCGGTTAATGGATGCAACTTCACCATCCACGTCATACTTTGTATTGATATCATCAACCCCAACACCACGCCTTATTAACAACAAATTTCACATCTGGACTTAGTCTATCAAATGTAATTGACAATTTGTTTTATATCATCAAACTTCTAATAAGGAAATTTTATAATTTTACTACGAATCTGCAGCATATTTGAACTTATTTTCAACGGTGTTGATATTGTGATAAGCTTCATTGTTACTGCTACTCTTACTTTTAGTCAAATTCAGAATAACCCTTTCGATACCTGCAATAACATGTTTGTCACGTGTTTGACACGTTTCTACCGAGTGTGTGTTTAAAAGATTCAGTTATAAAGTATCTATATACAGTTTGCCTAACAATTGACGTCTATCGACTAAGATGACGGCATATCTATTATATGTTCAATTCTTTGATCATTACTAAATATGATTACTTTATCTATGTCTGTGGTACGTTGAAATAAAATTATTTCATTGAAATTTGTTATTTTAATGGGAAGTTAGATTTATTTAAATTTCTCCCCACATCGTCTAAGCAATTTTCATCGGCTCGTAGAATTTGGGCTACAGTTTTAAATTCCAAATTTACTTGAACCTGGGGAGTCAAGAGGAAAAAGCTCCATTGTGCAAGCAACCAGTACCTGAATCCACTTACAGTCCCGAGGCGAGGCCGGAGCATCCAATGCAATCATTCCTTACCACCCCTCTTTTGCCTCCGAGGGATGGGACATTAGCATTTTTATCGATAGAGAAAATTGTAACATCGAGTGGGAAATTGTAGCATCATTGATTTGACGATAATCGTTGTGGTCTTTAAAATGCTGATTAGATTCTTTTATATTTAAATAAAGTAAGTAACAATTCCACTGTTCACCGACATTTTGATCCTTTTAAATCATAAACGGTACATATCTATCGTCTAAACTTTGTTAAGTATAAAAGACTTAAACTGAAAAATAAAATGTTAATCTTTCTGCTGTTATCTAGAATACTAAAAGGTCAGACTAATTAAGGTGCTTGTTTCTTAGTAGAAAACGATAAAAAAATTGTTTCAAGAGCTTAAGTTGTGCTGTTTTTATTACTTATTTTGTACAAAGAACTTTGAATTACTAGTTGTACTTTCAGTTTAAAGTATTGTACGTTGATTTTTTATTTCATGAGTATATCGCCGTGGAAAGTTCTTCGCAGGTCTCCCTCACGTGGTAACCGTAGACAAATCCAGCCAGAGGGCCTGGCCATCCCTTGGGCTTTCAATATATTCGAGTATTTTTATTTATTCGTAAGGAGAGGCTTTTCGCTCCGGCTACCCGCTTTGTGTCGCGGCCGGGGAACGGGTGCGGAATACTTTATTTTGTCAAATCTGCGCTTACTCAGCGCTCTTTAGAACGTTCGATATTACCGTTCCGTTTGTTTACGGACTCTTTCACATCGCAAGCGGGGACACTGTGCGGCTAATAGCCACGGGATTGCCCTTTATGCTGCATTCAAATAGTTTATACTAACTATAAGACAGCTTACTCATAGTTTATATGGTTCTAAACACCCCGGATCGGATTTTAAGTTAAGTTCTTAGAAAGACAACACAAAATCAGTTTGAGCAGTGTTACACGACGTTATATTACACTTTCTAATGTAATATTGAATCTATTAGATATTATTTGTGTATTTTCCTGTTTTCCTTCAGTTGAAAGTTTGTACCCCTTTCAGATCTAATGGCTTAATGGCTTTAGGCACTTGGGTCGTGGTAGTATTATGGCAGATCCGTTTCGACTGCGCTCTAAGGCGAAACCGATCCGGCTATACAGGATCCGGGACAGAATAAAAAAATACATATTTCATTTAATTTTCAAATAAAGTTTAAAACAAAGCCGTTAACAACATGCCTTTATTTCAAAAAGTTTGAATATTTTTTAAAATAAGGTGTTTTAATGTTAGGTAAATTTTATAATGGATGTTACTAAATGAATAATACGGGTTATGGTCAGTTTTATCCAATAATTTCTTTTACTGATTAACTGCTGTTTTACGTAATGAATACCAATTATGTACTTACATATCATTGGCGTGTTCCTTTGATGGTTCCGACAATTTTCGCATCCGGACCTCGAAATACAGATAATGCGATGTTTTCGCACGAATTACCAGTGTTCCCCTTCAAATGTCCCACAAAATTGTTAGCCCGTTAAATCCCGTGTAGCGCTACATTAAGATAACTTCAAAACAATCGCGTAGAGAGGGGACGCAAAAAAAATATAACCGCGGTGTTTTAATTAATAAAAATGGCGTCGCAAAATGTCTGCAATTGAAACGCGGCGCGCGCTTGGCCAATGAGCGTCTCTTTATGTACATATGCTAATGAGTGACAGCTCCATGTGAATGGGATTCTCGTGTTAGGTTCCGTCGTTATTCCACTGCGAGGTTACAACGACGAAAATGGGAATGTTATTTTTGCTTTCATTCTGCTACACATTGTCATAACTTTCAAATTAGCTGCGCTATTTAACGTCCTCTCCATCCTATTTTTCTACAGCAGACAAGAAACTCCTTAAAAATTTTAATGATATTTTAGTTATTTGATTGCAGCAAAAAGTACTTTTATTAAGACTTTTCTTATAAAATAATCATTAATTTCTAAAAAAATCTAACATCGAGTATCTACTACACAAGAGTTTGAAAAAGGATAAGAATCACGGGTGAAGAGTACGAATCTTCATATATTAACGAAAATACTAATTTTACGTAATTGTATTAGAAGTGCAGGAAAACTTATATTAGACAAATATCGTCTACTTATATATCAACGATGCATAAGTTAGGATTTTTATAAAGCAATTCGTTTTGATCATTCCTAAATTGGCATTAGAGTCATTACAGGAAGAGATCCGCTTCTAATAATACAGACCATCAATATGGTAGATCACCCAAAGAGTATCATATACTATCTTTGTATTTTAAAAGGACTGTGACAATTGGTCATAACTTTAATATATACTAAACCCTTACGAAATAAAATTTCATGGGTAGAGGTTTTTGTGGATAAATATAGATAGTATTTATATACATGATTTCTCAGATGTGTATAAATCTTCTCTGAAAAGTGACGATAAAGGCCAACGTCCCCCCGGTCGTGACTTGTCTGGGCCCCAGTTGAAATTTCCAAGAAACCACGGTTTGGCAACGCCAAAGTTATTTGACTTTGGGTTCCATTGCATTACCGCAGCCTCCAGTCTTTGAAACCTCATCGATATATTTCAGCGATACATTTTTTTTCGGCTACTTATAAACTCGAAATTAACTTTAGTTAGATTATTTTGTAGCAAAGAAAAGTTGTAGATTAAAAAAAATTCAATCTCGAACAAAATTCACTAGAAAATTGTTGTGAGGAATTTGAAAATTGTGGTTAGGAGTGAAGATTTTTTTGAAGCATCACAAATCTGATATTATTTTAAGTGTACCATCAAGTTGTTTATTAAAATCTAATTTTAATCATTAAGTTCATTGAAAATTTTAAAATCTCTAATACACGTTTCCTTAAAAATAATTTGCCTTGATCGCATAATAATAGACCTTAACTATAGCTTCTGGATGTCGCTTCGTAAAATGGTACGAGTCGATCATTTTTAATGTCCTGTAATTTACTATTAATATAACATTAACATATTATTTTGATGTAATAACTTGTGTAACTTTAAACTGTACTTAAGGATACTGTCTATTGAATTAAAAAAAGCTTAACAATAAATGAGCCGAGTATTGGAGGTAGATTTCTTTTGATGACGACCGTTTCCGTAGGTCCCTTTTTCTATCGCGAAATAGTAATGTGCAAACGTTACTGTGTTTCGGTTTGAAGGGTGCTGTATGATAGTTAAATTATCGGCGTAACGAGATCTAACAAGGCCTTGTCTTAAAGCAACAAGCACAATGTGATGCAGTATATCATCCTGACGCCACGTTCTTATTGGCCGGCGTATTACTTTACTCATCTGGTCGCTTTGTAAAATAAAAAAATTTATCAAGTGCAAGTTTAATAAACTTTTTTATTTGAATAAATTCAATATGTTAACAAGCCCCAAAGGCAAATTCCCTTTTTTACCTCATTACGTATTACATGTGAGTTCGCACTTAAACGAATCCTTTCGAAGCGGCAACGTAATGTTCATGTAAATTCATCCACCCACTGCAACTAACAGACATCGGCTACCTGATACCTCGCCTCAGCCGATACATCTGATTAAGGACTTTTTACACCTGCTCACATTATCTTAGAATTAATATAACAGGTTAAATCCCATGGTAGATGATGAACAGCGTCATTAGAACTAAACTTTTGGTTATAGTATTCTGAATTTCTTTCATAAGGACTTCTTACATCTAAATTCACATTGCTACCTAACTCTTTATCTCTAACCATATCCAATACTAAATTATTAAAACACACATGTAATGTATGTACTTTATAATTTAATTAAATTATCCGTACCACTGCACTGGTGGTAGGTCTCTTTTGTCGGCGACAGTCTATGTAGGGACCACCGCAGTTGTCATTTCTACCGCCAAACACAGTAATATGCGAAATTAATATGTTCGGATTTAAAGGGTGCTGTACGCTAGTGAAATTACCGAAGTAACGAGACTTAATACTACGTCTCAAGGCGACGAGTATAACTTGGTGTGTAAACCATCTTAATAATCGCCATGTTATTATGGGCAAGCGTATCACTTACCATCTGGTGAAAGCCTTGTTCGTTACATAGTCGAATAAAAAAAACGTTGAAGCTGTAAAAATCTATGAAAAAGAACTTAAAGAGATGATACACAAGTAACCTATTTTTTAATTATTACCGTTTTGATGTTAATGTATCATTTAAATAAGTAAAGAATCTACTTTACAGAATACTAAGAGACAGTCAAAATTTATAATAATCTGTGACTTAACATACATGTATATATACCTGTATTTCACGTTTAATTCAATAACTTATTAAGTCAAGCAACAAATATGTTTGTGTACTAAGAGTTTATATCAGTGTAAAATAGCCCTAACACCCCGCATTCCTTACAGTCCGAATGCGCATACATTACCTGATAGCGATGCGTTTAGATATATAGTCCTCCGCAGAGTTACGGCTCTCTGCGGCCGGCGAGTTCAGCTAACAGAAAATACTTCTAACCTAATATTCGGTTTCAGCGCCACTGAAATATCTCACAGCCACGTAAAATTTATTTTAAACTCTTTTTTTATATACTTCGTGGCGACGAGACGAGTAAGACGTTCCCCTGATGGTAAGTGATACGTATGCCCATAACGCGGCGCTGTTTTATATGGTATACACAACACTACATTGAAACATAAATCTCGTTACTACAGTAATTTAACAACATTTACAAACCAAAAAACTTGAGCAGAAAAAAGGAAAGTGTGCTATAATAAATATGTTGCATAGATCAGGCTAAGTGGCGTTGCTTGTGAGAGGCTTATATCCTATGGACCGCTGCAGCCTGTTTATGATGATGATGTATCATACCAATATGATAGGTTTATATCAAATCGTGTTAAACCTATTCATACATTTTGACATATGATTTTCGACAAATTTTACTTTTATTCCTTTTCATAAAGTAAAAGTTACTTATGTCTTTTTAAAGTATTTTTATTATCAAGTTCCGTTGAAAGAAGTTTGATACAAGTCTGCGACTGTAATCCCGTATCTATTATAAATACTTGCTTTTCCTCCACCGGTTTTTTTTTTTGGTACCAGGTGACGAGATGAGCAAACGTTCACCTGACTGTAAGTGATACGTAAACCCATAACAACATAGCTCCGGTCCGACGAGAGTCGGAAAACATTCCTGGCCTACTGTAAGACGGTTATAGCCGATGTCATCAGTAAAAATCGGACGCAATAGAAAATGTAGAGA
>DWLS01000981.1:0-24801 GCA_018246255.1 Pachliopta kotzebuea | reverse complement strand
CACGCTGATTTTCTGTGAGAGGGTAGTGTTTCACCGGTCGATCCTGCCCACCTACGTGCTACAGCGAACTGCAGACTATATAGGTACCACTTAGGACTTTTTTAAATGTTTCTGCTTTGATGACAGAAGATTGAACCAACCAAGAAACCTCATAAAGAAATAAAACCAGTAGTAAATTCTTAAAAATAATTAAAGTGTTTTGTATGAGTTACTTACCAGATCCACAATCAATCCCATCATCACTATCCTCACTATTACTAATTTGCAATTTTTTCTTTGGTGTATCATCTGTTTTCTTGCTGGAACTGGATTTACTGGATTTTGATGAACTTGAATGTCTCTTTTTTCTGTCACTACTTCTTTCTCCATCTTTCTTATTTTTGACAATTTCATCGTTTTTTAAATATTTTGAACCACTATTAGAAAGCAGTTTCTTTTCAGTTTTTGAACTGTGGTCCGATTCTTTTGAAGAAACATGTTTTTCGTTTGATTTATCTTTAGTTGAAGAACTATGCTTGGTACTACTACTTTCTCTTGACCGATGCCGATCACTAGATGTATCTTTTGACGATGAGCTTTTTGTTTTGTCTTTTTCTGTCTTATCAATTGAAGTCTTATGTTTTCCAGACATATGTTTCTCAGAATGATCTTTATGTTTGTCTGTGTTACTAGAATGTTCTTTTTTGCTGCTATGTTTACTTGAAGATTCATTGCTTTTTTTTTCATTTTCCTTCATTTTGTTATCTGATTTAACTTTTTTGCTAGAACTATTTTCTTTTCCTTTTGAGCTTGATTGTTTATTATAATCATTAGATTTCTCTTCTGGCAATGATTTCTCTGATTTCCTTGATTCAGATTTATGCTTTGAATGCCTTTCAGAAGATTCTCTCACTTTTTCTGGAGCAGAGTTACTTTTATGACTATGGTGTGAAGTAGGTTTAGACGAATATGATGATTTATGTTTGTCCTCCTTTTCTTCTTTAACTTTATTTTTCTCCATGCTTCTTTCTCCAGAACTCTGTGATGTTTCAGATTCACTGTCATCTGTTTGAGAAATGTCTGTATCTTGTGTTTCACTTTCACTTGGTTCATTTTTAATGGGTTTCCTTTTGTGTCTATCATCACTACTTCTAGATTGTTTTGATTTTTTTGTGTCAGGTTCTTGCTCCTGTAAAGATAACATAAAAATTACTACAAAAGTTTATTATGTTTCATTACAATATGTAATAAGACAAGTATTACACCAAATAAATTGAATAATTTATAATAATAACGAACCTCACTGTATTGATATCTCCTTTTACTTCCACTGCTATCACCATTCAAGTGCTTATGTTTTTCATCATTTAATGATTTACTTGACTTTGATGATTTTACATAGTGATCATTTCTATTTTTTGGTTTAGGTGTACTGTCTTCACTGTCTCGTTCACTTATATGACCATTGTAGTTTGAAGCTGATATAAACATAGAGCTAATATTCAAAATATTTATCTCACATTAAAAAAAATACATATCATGACCATAGAAAAACAAAGACAAAAAATATTATAGGTGTTTTGAGCCTAAATAAAATGAAAATATTTTAAATCAATTTTACAACATAAATGTATTGAAGGATACATGAATAAATGCAAACAGTCTCCCTGATTTATATTCTGAATTTTCAATGAGTGTACACAATTTTAAATTAAAATATTTATTCTTTGATACTTAAATGGTTTTAGCGGACATATTAATTTAAAATTCTATTATTAATAACATATTACATTATTTAAAGTTTATGAAAATAATGAATAAAAACAAAATCATCTGTCTACCAAGGCATTCATTTACGGGTTGTACAGTTGAGTCTTTTTGAATCTATACCTTAATTGGTATTGTTAATTCAATATATATAAATATATATATTACCTTTATTCTTTTATAATAAGTTGAAACAAATCTCCAACATTTACCATTTGCCTGTTTAGCAATTCTGAGACATGAATGGACAAAACTTATTATAAGAGACATTGGTACAGCATCAAGATTGTTTTTCTTTTTTGTACAATTTAAAAAAAAACAAATTTTCTACTAAATTCTACAAAATCTTGTTTATTTTATTTTATTTATAGTCAAAAGAAAGCATTGATTGCAAAGGGGTGAAAAGGGTAAATATATGGACAAAGCATTAAACAACAATTCTCATCTAATTTAAATTGAATATTAGAAATAATAAACAGTTTTTAGTATTGATGGGAATGGATATAGATATTAAGATAACAATTTGAAAATAATTTTTATTTAAATTCTTGCAAAATAACTATTTGTTAAAAGCAAGTGTTAAATAAACAAGGTGTTTTATGATCATAATAAGTGCTCACTATCATTTCTGTGGTCACCCTCCTGATCACTTTCTTCTGCTGCTACCATCACCTTCCATTTGTATACAAGGGCACGTGAGGCTTGTCCTACATCACCAGGTTCTTTACGTAATGCATTTACTGTTCGTCCAATGCCTGTCTCTTGTAGATGTTGAACTGTCACATCCAGATGAAAAAGCTTGTCAATGCATTTCAAAATCTAAAAATAAGTATAAAAAAGTTGTACAATAGTGTTTGAAATTATTATTATCATAATCAGCATAAAGACATCCATTGCATAACATACATTTAGTTTTTAGTACTTATATTAATGTAAATAAAATCAAACAATGTGTTCAGCTGTGAAATTAAACTGGTGATATATATGTTGATAAATAACATTTATAATAGAAATGAAACTGTTTTTGGAGTACATTTCGGTTAATTTAGTGATATATAACATTACATTACTAAACTATAAAAAAAACAGTTAATGCTTAGGTAATTTCGTTTTAGCTTTTATAGAACTGTGTAGATTATAACATTTTAAATAATGATATTTTATTGCATAATTGAGAAAATAAATATTTTGTTTTGTAGAAATTTAACGAAACTTTAAGTATTATATTACGTGCTTTGTTACACTTTTGACATTAATTTCATACAAAAGAAAATCATTAGCAACTGCACATAAATCTAATATTCATTTTGTAAGGTTAATTGTGACAACAATATTTATGATAATTATTGAATTAAATATGAGAAATCGGTGATATTTCGTGATTTACTTACTTTTTGTTCGTCATTTGGATATTTTTCTAGGGCATGCTGACAATATTTAATCACATCAGACACGGACGCCATAACACTTTATTTTCATTAAATAAAAATCAGATTTATTAACGTTAGAAAATTAATGCCAGCTGGTATATAGACACCATTTTTGTCACACACATGTCAATGACGTATAATCGCTAAACCATAAGAATTAAACCAAGAGTAAACAGGCTACTGAGATGCGTTCAGATTTTGCTATTGAAATTATGATAACTTTGTAACACATCACATCCAGAGCTAGTTTTAAAAAAAGGTTAAACCACAGAAAATTGTAATATACAGCATTTTCCAAGTAGCATTTCAGCAGCATTCCAAGTAGGTACGATAGTTCCGTGATATAGATTTTGGTAAGCATGTCTAAAACATTTTTAAATATTACAAGAGGCCTATGTTATGTTATTGTGTTAGTAAACAATGATGAATTAAAGTAATCCTTTTTAAAAATTGAATTATTAAAATAACCCAAACGCAAATAATGTATGCAACAAAAATACTAATACAAGAAAATACACTATTTTAATATAACTATTAAATGTTATTCATATAGCTAAAGATTCATATTATTTTGGATTAGTGGAACTGAACGTAAATTAATCAATTGTAAAAAAATCCATGAAAAAATTATTTTTCCGGCGGCGGATTTTTTTTAACATGTGTGTTGGTTATGTATTTATTTAAACTAGCGAGTCTACTTGGTCGTCGAAGATGGACTCTAGTCCTTTCTCCGACCACCTTCGCATATGACGGAAGCTCTGGACGGTGAGAACTGTCTCGGAACGAGGGTGTACTTTGCGTAAACAGTGTGTGTGTAACTGGGGTGCCGTGTTCTGAAACGAGGAAGGCGTGATGTTGCAATGAGGCGAGTGTTGGAGATGGTTTGATGAGTGTTATGAGTGCAGAGGCTGTCTGTAGTGTTGTACGTGATCGTGGTGTATGGGATTATTAGGGATGGTTGGATTAGTGTATGCCGAGGTCTACGCTTACGGGTGTTGGGTTTCGGTTGTGGCTCGTTGGTAGAGGCATCGGTCACCAGAGGGTAAGAGGATGCTTTTTCGAAGTAGGTCTTCGAGCATTCTCTGAAATATTCCTCTATGGTCGGAAGTTTGAGGTCACTGTGGAGATCCATATTGCGTTGGTACCATTCGGCGCCGTTAGCGATCCGGGTGAATCAGTTTTGAAGTACCTGCAATGGTTTGAGGCGAGTCTTTGAAGAGTGGGCGAAGACCACGCAGGGGTAAGACATTACCGGTCTCACGTACACCTTAGAGAGGGGAAGCTTGTGTCTTATTAGGAGCTTGCTTTTTGGCTCAGTAGGGGGTATAGCCGACCAAGTAGTTGAGCCGGTTTCGTACTTGCTTTGCAATGTGGGCGATGAAGTTCAGTCTGGTGACGAGGGTCACGCCGAGGTATTTGATCGAGTCCTTCCATGGGATCTGCTGTCCGAATAGAGATATCATTTAGCTTGCTGAGTTTAGATCCCTGAGCCCAGGATTCGATGAAGCTCTTAACTGTCATAATAGTGGCCAAGAATGTTTACATCACCGGAATGAAAAATATGATTGCTATGATGTCATGACATTTTTCATATCAGTTTCTCCTCGGAACCACTGCTGCGGTAATTTGATTTTAATGTTGTGATAATAAAATAATAAATAAACGCGAAAAAATCGTAAAATTTAGTTTGGTAAAAGGAAAACTTTTATTTTCAACATAAATTTTTAAGTAATAAATTTTTGTTTTGAATTCCTGGTCGGAAAGTAATTTCAGTCTTTTACACCGTAAAATTTAATTTATTATAGTTTAAGAGGTATTAGAATTTATAACATGAATTAAAACGGTATTTGAAAACCATAGCAAAAAGTACATTGTTGGCAGCAAACTAACATCCAGATCGTCTCAACATGTTATCATAAAAAAAATGAGCTCTATAATTTATTTCAATAGTGATATGCAGTATCTATGTCCATACAAAGCAAATCAGCAAAGTTCTTATTTGGCGATTATTAAACATTCTTTTGAGGGTAGTTTTAAGTTTTATTTCAGTGATTGTCAACTATTATGCCGTAAACTTCTTAAATAGCGCCTCTAAATTTTAAAAACGTATAAAATAAAAATAGAGCAGGTCCGGTCGCGTGTGGAATACTATTGTCATATCGGGGCGGGTGCTGAGAAAACTCAACTTGCGGTTATCAACTAGACTCGGTGGAAAGATGTGCCAAAAGGCTTGTTGGTGATCAGGAACTTGTGTTAATTAAACTGGACAGTCTTGTGCACAGACGCCGATTGACCAATCTCGCGGTGTTCTACACGATTAATTTCGGAGAGTGTGCGTAGGAATTGCATGATGCAATTTTTTCATCCCCTCTCTTTCCCCGGATGACAAGGAGCACCGCGAGTCGCTATTCACATGTTGTAAACATCCCAATTTAACTAATAAAGAGGTATAGCTCTTCATTTTTTATAAGAACAGCTAAGGAGTGGAATAACTTACCTACATCAGTGTACTCATCCAAATACCTCGAGGGTGTCTTCAAGAAAAAGAGTAAATAGGCCTTTACTAAGTAAATGCGCTTTACCACCACAGACTACATCGCCACTTGGGATACACCAAGTGGGATCGTGGTGAAGCATTAACTTTCACCTGATGGTAGCACATGAACAAATTGTTATTATAAACTATTACATATATATAAAATAAGCATAAAAAATATATGTATGTTTTAGTTTGTGTTGTCAATTAAAATTGATTTATAATTTAAGTTTCTAATTTAATACGTCTATAAATACCTACATCTATACTCTACTAATTCTATTCTCTATAATAAATGTTTGCAAATTGGAAGACGGGCAAGTGAAGAGGAATTTGGCTTTCAAATTAAATCTAGGAACGTTCGATATGTTGTATGATATACATAAACAATTTTTTAGGTTGAAAAGAGTTTATGTAATGTAGTTTTATATCTCTAACGTGTTAATTCGAAATTCCTTATGTGTTCATTGGTGCTTGTATTTGCTTCCCACGCGAATCTGTTTGACCTTACTTCGTAGTTATACTTGACTTGACTGGTAGACTACAACATGGCAAACCTAATGTATCTAACCAAGAACACGATAAACGTTAATGTAACCGTTATGTGTCCTTTCTACATGTACTACCGCTCCATACCATGTGTTATGGTTTGTGGGGGAGAAATTTAAAATAACATGAAGTTGGTGGTAGGAAAATTTTTAAAATAGATTTCGATAAATATCCATTAAAAATACTTTGAGGTGATAATCCTGCTGTTTATACGGCTTTACTTTAATATTTATTTAGTTCTGTTTTTGTGTAAAATAACTTTACGGCAGTGATTATCAAACTTATTTCCTTTACCGCCTCCTTTGGAAATCAATTATTTTTTAGCGCCCCATTTTTATACACCTCTAAAACTTAAAAACCATAATTTCATTACTTTAAATAATTTAGTTATATTAGTCGGTTCTGATGTTTAAACTTACATTCTGAACGACAAATTTTTACCAGTGAGAGCAAATAAAATTGAACTTTATAATATTAATAATAAATTTTAATCGAATTAAAAGAAACAATATAAATATGTAATGTGTTGTCGTAGTTATACTAATCTAATGAGATGGATGAATTTGATGATATTTAATAAGTTTGTTGTGATATCAGTTTGGATTTTACTCGAAAACAGTGCAGCAGGTTTTAGTGAAATTTGAAATATTATACAAAGTCAATGAAATTACAAATTATACATCGCCCCCCTAACCCATACCAACGCCCCCCCCATTTTTTCTGGGCATCTTAACGCCCTCTAGGTTTCAAACGCCCCCAAGGGGACGTTATCGCCTACTTTGAGAAAGACTGCTTTAAGGCGTAGAGTGTGAGGCATAAGTATAAGTATGAGCCATAAATACGTGATTCTATCTTATATATCTTTTATTGTACACAACTATACGGAGTACGGACATACCAATGATATCTATATATATTTAAACGTTGGTGTGTTCTATTTGTCTGTAATCGTTTAGCAATACTTGTGCAGAGACAGCTTATTAATATAATGCGCCTGGTATTTTGCACTCTCTTACTTCGCAACCACGTAACGTTCATTTTACAATAGGCGTTAACGAGGAACTTGTGGACATGTCATTTTATAAATTAGCGGCACACAATTTTGGTTTGCTATTATTAAATTAAAATTTGTAGACTGTTTCTTAAGATTTTTCATAAGTGGATAACATTGTGCAAACTTTACAGTGTTCCGGTATGATTAGAGTTGTAGCTTATAAAATACAGTATTACGAAGACGTTTATGTCTCTAGCAACGAGTACAAAATTGTACAGTGTAAACATTTTAACTAATGCTACATTATTATGAGCGGTCCTTTTATTTACTTATAGATGAAACTCCTGCTGACCAGATGTACAGAAGAATAGAGCCTAAAACGTTTAAAAAGGGTGAACATTTTTTTTTTCATTCAAGCAACTTTTAAAAGTGAGAGCTACAAAACGCTGTATTAACGCTTTTTGTAGCAGTGTAGTCTTTAGTTAAATTAACTATAATTTCTATGCCAACAAAAGTTTCAAATTTCTTAGCAATAAATGGTTTACGTGATATCAGCAAGCAAGACAAAGTGATAGCGCGAAAGAGCTTTGCGCTCGAATATTTCAAGGTGCTATGCCGTGTTCAGCGTACGCAGTGAGATTGCTATCATTTGGGAATCACACGAACGCGAACAAGCAATGGGAGTCGGTACGTTGGTACCGAATTCAATAGAGTGCGGAAGCGTTACGGCTACAATCTGCGTTCGCGCCCGCAGATCGAGATTATTTACTTGTATGCTAATGGCGGCCTTACCGTGCGACCATGTCGTCCACTCTGATGTGATAATACAACTTGTATCTACATATATGATATGCCATACTACATTTAGTATATGTCTCACAGTATTTAAGCACCGCTGACTCAAATCATTGGGCCCAATGATTACGGTGATGATCGGTTAAACTCGTTTGTATTAGTAACGGTATCGTTTAAGTCCGTCTCTAACATAATTTATGCGGTTTAAGGGTCAATGTAATGAGGTTTTTTAGCTCACGACTCGTTTACGGCACTAAAAAGTTTTCCTTAAAAGTTTAAGTTATTCTATTACACTACAAATAGTATCTTCTTATTTCCATTAGTCGGAAATGATGTTAGAGGTTCTGCTATCGCTGTTCTATACGATCGATAGTTAGCTATCAACCGATTACAAGTTCAGTAAGGTATTTTGAAATGTGAATCTGTAACGCAATCCATTACCAGCTGTGTCATGAATAACCTGGGCATGCTCGTTGTAGATAATTTATTAATGACTATTCGATCGCTATTCACATTAATTTACCATCGATGCGTTTAGTACATGTGGTGATATAAATTAAATTCGATATACAATATAAATGTAAGTAATACAATATAAGTTAAATTCTGTGTTTTTGGGATGAAACTGTGGTTTTGAGGATGAATTTAACTTAATTTTTGTAGTTTGGATCCAAGTGCATAAGTCCTAATTACAATGCTATTCTTTAATAATCTAATTTGTTCTTAATATGATGACTTTTATTGTTATATACTATATTTATTAATTCGTTGTGCAGCGTTGTGTATATTATGTAAAAGTAAATTATTCTCTGTATTATATATGTGAAGGTACAAAATAATATATGTATATATCTCTGTGTGTAATTTGTAAATGTAATTATATAAAATTACATTGTTTGTCGGTATAATTTAACAGTAGTGAAGTTTTTTTTGCATTATGCAATGAACAGTAATCTCATTTTGTAAACAATAAAGTGATAAGAGGGCTGGAGCAGTAAATTATACTCACGAATTTCATTATAAAATCCTGGTAAAGATAATTTAAATAGCACCATATCGTATTAAGACATAAGGTGATATTCAAATCAGAGCACAATATTTGCACACATGCAGAAATAGACACTGCAGTACAACTTATCTAGATGATCGGATCCAAGAGGTATACAAATATTACATGTCTACTAGAAAGGGCATTGACGCTTTCTTCGTATTTATGTGTCAAAAGTTATAGTACATAAAACGTTTAGCTACTCATATCTATCTTGTCATTAGGTTACGGGTTCACTTTACATGTTTTTGGTATCATTTAATCCAGAGCACATTCCGATTGGTAATACGCGTTTTAAATACTGGCCTTGTGAGTGAGTACATCGCCACATTATGTCAACTAAATCACAGCGCATGGTGCTACAAATTTTCATGGTACATGAAAGTAGTGTTCCAACTGAAGATTCTCTGGATTTGCAGCAATCGTTAATTATTAATAAAATGTAAAATAACAGGTAAAGTATGTTTCCACATTTTTTATTCAGACAGCAGAGTACTCCCAAAGGGTATTTTATAAGGTAAAGTACATAAAATCAGATACGTAACATTATTTTTTACTGTAATAAAAAAAGGAATGTTGTAGAAAAATTCTTCATAAAAATATTTATTTATATTGATAAACTTGTTAGCCTATGTTTAGAGTATTGAATATTATTGAGATTGACTTTTTTAAACTAGGCAAAAATTAATGAAGTAAAAAACTAATGTCCATTTATTTAGAATTCCAAAGATAATTTCTAAACTGTTAGTGCGTAAAAAGAATAAAAATCCTGTGCATGTACATTAAAAGTTTTTTTATTTTAAAAACTTTTTTGCAACACGTTTGAACTGGACGGTTGAAAACGTTCATAGAATCTTTGTCCAAACACTTTTAGGTATTTTTGACCATGGTGACTATAAAGTGGGTTAATTAAATTAGCACAAAGCTTAAACCCCTATAATAAGTCTAACAAAGGATTCGAATAGTCTATTTGCGTCTATTTCCGTCCAGGTCTATCTTTCACTTATACTGGTGTGCTTTACGATTGTTGCTCACAACCAGGTGACTGTTTGATTTTTTTTAACATAGTGCCTCAAATAGTTATATTAAAATACTGTATATTTTCCCGCAGAACCGCAACGCACGTTAAAGTTCTATGCACTGTTAGGTACTTGTATTATTGAATAGCGGTTTATCACCAGCTTTTATCGCAACATTGCAACCTTGCAACCTGACCTCTTGCGATTTAACAATATTGTCTTTATGGGAGTATAATTATACATAGTAAATTGTCAGCGATTTTCTCAAGTAATGATTTTCTGTTAACATTTTCAATAACGGAGATGCCTTTCGATATCTTCGAACAACAGTGATAACATGAAAACAATTTTCGAGTAAAAATGTCGGTTTAAGATTTAAGTCTGAATCTTAAAATTAATCTTAAAGGAAGATGTTCTCAAAAACTTAATGTATTGGTTAGGATTAATAATGTTAAATACGCCTATTTTATTTAATGGGTTAAAATTGCATAATAATGCAAAAATTATTTTAGGTTAAGATTTATGGTTTATAAAATTCAACGGATGATAGATTGATAATGCGATTTTATTGAACTGTATAACAGTAGGTTTCTATGATATTACTTCTGCTTACCGATAGGTTTTAAACTGCAATAACGTAAAGAGTTTTTAATAGTTTTTATACACATAATTTTGCTCTTGCGGATGAGACATATTTTTACTGGTGATAGGTTTCTGTTGCCGAAGACCGTCAACGTAGGTACCACCGCAGCATCTTCTTCTGGCCACAAACAGTTGTGTGCAAACAATATTGTGTTCGGGTTTGGAAGGCGTTCTAGTTACAGAAATTAAAGAGATAACCTTGCTCAGCTCGTCGCCTGATCGAATAAAAAAGGAGACATGTATGTATTTTAAATAACAACATATAAGCAGAATGTAGAAAAGATTTATTTGGCTTTACCTTTAACACTTGATTTTATTTGTTGATAATGCAGTTTTGTGTAATGGTGACTATGTATAAAACACAAGTACACATGTAGAAGGATTAGAAGTTAGGTTTGTACAAAGGCGGCATACAGGGTTATTACTTTGCCATCAAATTGATTGATGTCCTATCCACAATTGAGCTGTGAGTCCATGAACCGTTATCACGTATCCTTTAATTTAAAATGTATTTGTTGTATAGGACGCATTGCAAATTCTAATGTAACAAATATTAATTTCAGCAGAATATCCTGCACACTTTTATTTTTGTATTATTTATTAACTAATGAGTAGTTAAACAAAAATTTGTATAAGTAATTTAATATCACGCATAAAGGTTTTTTTAACGTTATTGTAATTTATAAAGTTAATAAAAATAATATGTTACTAGTCAATAATTACACCATAGCGTATGGTTGGTAGTGTAATTTTGCAGTGTAACGAGGTTCATTTAAGATTTTCATTACCGGTCGATGGTTCGCGACCTGCTCTAATTAGTCTAGATGTTGACTTTGAGATGGTTAAGTCACGACTAGTCGATTTAGTTGAAAATCACCACAGTTTTGTCTCGATGAGTTGAACATCCGTCAACACTACATACCTAGACATTTTTCTTAAGTCAATGAGAGCATACATGTGATCAGGAACCGTTCGTAATGATGTACTAAGACAACAATTTAGTAGGCGTAGATATTGGAGCTTAACTTACATCTGGCACCCTCGGGCTTACCCTATGCAGATCACGATCTTCGTTCTCGTTTATGTAATAACTTTACAATCTTCGAGCTAGCGGTGGGACGATATATGATTATCACCGAGGATATACAACTTCGTGTTAAGCTGCGTTTATTTAAATAATACGATAAACAACATGATTTCGCTGAGTTTACCATTAAATACGGGCACGGCGTCGGCCATTTAGTAGAATTGCCGGCACAATTTACGTAAGAGAAGCCAACTGGAGAAACGTGAGACATTGCAACTTATAGCTTTATCATTTCAGAATCAATTGTTAACGACTATTTATTATTTTAGATAGAAACACGACTCGTGTTATACGTGAGCTAACATTAATACAGTGCAATTGGTTGAACACACCTTTACCGGCGACACATAAATACTGAAAGGTTTTAAAGGAAATAAAAAACTTAAATCCTCTTTATGATGTAGTAAATTCTTGTGTTGTTTTTCTTTTTGTGTTTCGACTCTACCAATTAAAGGTTATGTGTCCGAAGTAGATAAGATTGATTGGTAAATGTTTTTTAATACCGTTATGGCGGGGCGAATGTGTTACCTATATTTAAAAGGTCTAATTAGTTGAGCCGCCTCGAGTTATAGACACTAAAAGATTCTAATTAACTCCGCTAAAAAAGCGTTACTTATTGCCGCTGGGGGATGCTCTCGGCTGTCTTCTTTCAAACATTAACAATTACATACGTTAATTTTAGTGAATAATTTATTGAGAACAAGCCAACGGCACTGAAAAGAAAGTACTCGTAAAAATTAATAGACACTGCTAGGTACAAAGGATTTTTATATCTTTTTTCAGAGGCGATAAACGGTGTAAATATAAATGTTACGTACAGTTCCAAAAATTTACAATAAATACTTTTTACTTTTCGATGAACTGTTATAATTAAAAGTATTAATAAAGGATTATCGTAATTAAATTTTCAGTAACAATGAAGTAAATAAAACATATATTAAAATAATTTAAAGTCATATTTAATTGTTAAAGTAGAATTTAAAGAATGTACACACATAGTAATCCATTTGCTATCAAATGACAAAATCCAGTAAATATTTTTCCATATTATTGTTATTACGAAAAAGTTATAAATTAGCTTTAATGAAAAAAAATATTCTTTGTTATAGAAACCATTGAATTCATGTAATTGAAATAAATGATATTTTATCTTTTCTTAATCGCAAGGCAACGGGCATAATGTGATTTAGTGTTTATCAAAATAATTAGCAAAATATTGTTGGAAAACACATTCAGCTGGTCTCGTAGCACCGTCAACTACAGAAAAAAAATTATAAGTGATTTAAATCACTCTTTAAAAACGTTAAACAGTTGGTCCTGAATTATTTCAATGTAGACCTGCATCGATGCTTTAAAGTGCAACTTGCTTGTATAGTATGATTGATTTAAAATCTCGCTTCTGAGATTTCTCTTTTTAGTGTGTTAGTAGGCAAAGGAAGTACGGAGGCTTTCTGGGTGTAAGTTTCATTTATATTACAATGTTTTACGTTTACGAGGTAAATTGAATGGTATGGTTATAAAATAAGTATGTTAAATGCTTTCAAATTTTATTGTTGTTTAGAGCTATATCGCAAATGTAACATTGTAGTAATGAATTTTAGATTATTAAGATGGCAGTGGAAAATCTTGTAGAAGAAAGTAAATTTCTATTGAATGATATTTATATTAATAAAAGCACCATAATCATAACTTGATAAATTATAAACTGTAAATTTCAGTCGTAATCAATGAAATATTAGGTAGTAAATTTTGTCATTTCTAATATACGACAAGAAAGTATTTGTTTGGAGGTCCATGGAGTATATATGTCATGCAAAGGGTGTTAGCTACCCTTGCTAAATATATATCCCCCATTCCACGAAGAATAGTAAGTTTCATCACCTTTGCTATAGTCATTACCCCTTTTTTTTTAATATATTCGTTATTTTAATTACATTCCACATTATGTTCTAGTTTTCATATGCAGGAGATGCAATTGGTTATCACATCGTTTCTTTATTCAGTTAAGCGATGAAAGAACGAACTATTCTCCTAGTAGTACGTAACTTAGTAACCAGGCGCTGATTTGGGTGATATGCATTATATGACATTATGCTAGTTACCATAAGACTTTACATACCGTTACCCTAGGAATGCGCCAGTACAATAAATACCGTATAGATCGTATTTCAGTCTTAATGGTAGTTACGACACATCTTTGAATAGTATATGTTAGTATTGGAAAAGTACGTTAAAAATTTTATAAGAAAAAACACATTAAATAGTATTAAGTATGTATGAAAGTAATCCATTTATATTGTATATTCGAGAATTCTCAAAATAACGATGTCTTCGATTTTGACAAACGAACGTTACCTTCAAAGAATGAAGCGCACGAAGTTGCCAATTAAACCAAAAGCTTAACACAAATGGAATTTTATCTAAACCTTGCGTCCGTCAGCTATGATTGCCTCGGTATAAAACTGCTCACGTTTCATCACCGATGTGGCTTCAAATCGACTTTCTAAAATCTATATCTGGCTCACTAGTACAGATCAGTAAGTAACGGATTTACATTCGCGATCGATTTTGCACGTAGTATTGTTATTGTTTCTATTCGGTTATGCAGGCATTTCCATCTGCAAATGTTTCGAGACAGCGCACGCTTCATGTGGCTTGTGGTCTAGTGTAGTGTCAATAAATAATTATGCTTTTTCAGGACTCTCTGCTGACGGCTATTCGTTTTAAACTGAGGATAACAATATTAATAAACAATTTTTCACTGCAAATCTCATTGAAAATGCTGTTAAGGCTTTTGAATACATCGTAAGTTTACATATTAGCTTAAAATATATTGCATGATTTTCAAGTAAAGTTTACAGTACCACATTTTAGAATTTTGAAAAACTGTGATTAAGTCCTTAATTCTTTGAGCACGAACCGTCGATAAATCGACTCTCTATTCTTCTTCTCTTCATCAGCCGATAGACGTCTGCTGCTGGACAAAGACCTCCCATCCGTCTCCTACTAGAGGGGAGGTCTAGGAGCCAGAGTCTCGTTTGTTGATTAGATGAGTATATCATGAGGACGTAAGGTTAGCTTGGGTCCTGTAACTTGTTGTGTGGCACCTTTTACAGCCCTGACTCTTTTAGTGCGTATTAAATTGAATAGCATCGGAATATCGACTACTGCGCAGTTTTATTATAGGTGTTAGATTCTGTGCACAATTAATAATACGGTACTTTTTTTCAAAAATCCATTAGCAATTTGTGCAAAATATGTGAAAATTAAATTAGCTCAACACTAAAAGGGTGAATATATTTATACACATGATTTGTAACAATAATAGGTACGAAATTTGTTTTTTGACACAGCCTCTAATGATCTCTAAGTCTTGTACAGGTCCTAAATTTTACATATCGATTTGGTGTTAGCAGTGCGGTGCTGAATGCGTCCTGTCGTACTTATTGTGACCGTGTCGCAATCAAGTGCTCTACACGTCAAGCGGCCAAGCCACAAGTGCTGCCGAGTGGTTTCACTAGGTCACAGCGACGTTCTTCTCACCTGTCAATTATCCTCTCTCCGAACCTCAGTAATTACTAACTAAATATCGCACGTTATAATTATGATTCTATCTCCAATTTGCTTCCAGTAATAAGTTCGCACCGTCTAAAGTTTTTGTCGATGAAAAAAATTAACAAGAACGATGTGCGAATACTGTTATTTGTTTCCTGTATCGGTTTCGGCGAGCCTATTGATGGACGTCGGAGCCGACGTGCACATCGCTCCGGCGCAGATGTCGGAGATTGGGTCCGTCCATTAGAGGAAAACATACCACCTGTAATGATGAGAGCGCCCGTCAAGATGCTATCTGCAAGAAATAAAGTAATGAACACATACCCGCATCTGTATAGTTTGGCGAACCGTGACGATGCAAATAGCACCTATCAATTTGAAGTTTGGACACATAGGTGTTCGATAAAAATATGACTGCCCCTCGGCTCAACATATTTATACCTATTGCTGAAACAATATGCCCGATAAATCTTAAATAACTTATTTAGCGTATGCATGATTGAAATAAATATACGAGAAAACCGAGTGTGTCTGTGTGGCCGCCGATCGTCGACCCGAACATGGCGCTAAACGTGCTTTTTATGACCAAATGGAAGATCGTAGCAGTAGAAAAGATTATAATAACTATATGTTATTCCAATATGTAATATACATCCCACGTTTTTACCAGACTTTATGATCGTAAACTTTACCTAGATTTTATTCCCTTACAACGGGTTAATTTGAGACCCCCTCAAGTTATCAGTCACCGACTAAATAGAATCTATGTAGAAAAAGATTATTCTGAATCAGAATATTTAATGGCACATTAAAAATAAAACCAAAAAAGCTTAATTAACGGTACATGTACTTATTTATTTTGCAAATTAAATACACAAATATAGTAACAAACATTGAAGAATATACACGCTGCGAATATATTGTCATTACGAAAACTTAATGATCTGTTGATGAATATTTAAATTATGCACAGTTTAAAGCCCATATTGTTGTTCCCAAATATCACCAGAAAAGACTTTTGAGTTTATTATAAAATAAAAAAATTGTAACCTCTATCCATCTATATACATGACAGTTGCAAAACATTTTCGGGGACAATAGAAAACTTGATTTATTATAAGATGTTTATGTACGGCAATATATGAAACATTATTACAAACTATTCTCTGGTGGGAACGAATCTATGAATAGTGACCAACGTTCATTTAATTACAAAATGGACAATTTTCTTATTAATATTATACGCATTTACCATCATAGAAATACATAAGCTACACCTACCTATATGTGGTAGTCACAACACATTAGCGGCTTTGTAATTTTTATGTCTACAATGGCATAACACTCTGCCTGATATACATGGTGTTAAGTGACAATGAAGTCAAAGATTAGATCGTATATGGTGGGTAAATTGTGATCGCCCAGAATAGCTCTGGCTTTCATATTTTGACATATATGCGGGTTCGAAATCATGCCATCGACCAAACTCTGCAACACGTGGACCCGGAACAAAATAATGAAGTAATACGGTGATTACTTGGCAAGTACTGAACTACTGCGCATCAGAGGCAGATAGCTTGTTTTTATAACTTAACGGTACTGTTCCTATACTGGGCGATTCAATTAATAATACGCATGGTTGGGTAAAGTAAACACATAAAAGATAGACATAGGGACTGGTTCTCAATCTATCTCATACAAAATAACTGCTCGTGTGTTTATTTATGTATATCGTCCATTAAAAATATTGTCTAAAGGTGGCATTATCGAAACACGTCTGTCAATTTATAAAAGTGACGTAAGCTGCGATAAGAGTGTGCCACATATTTCTGACGTGTGAAATAATGTTTCAAACATATGAGATTAAAAAAAAATCACCGACGGGAATTCCCAGTGAAGACAGAAAATCTGGCCAGCCTAATCCACGGGGATATAAATAATATAGGTGAAACCAGGCGTCTTTATTTTTTTTAAACAATCAAAACGGTTCTTTGAGTTCCGTTAAGTAAATATTAGATTTCAACTTTAATTTATAGTACACGCACTCACGTTGTGTCTGGAACACGGAATGTGTGTAATATTATAATTCTTTGTAACTGAGAGAAAAATGTTTGTAGTGTTTAGAACAAATTTTATAGTTTTAAAACAAATAGAGATTGTATATTGCTACGATTTGTATTTGTGGATTAAATGAAATAAATCGATCCTGAACTAATACAATTCCATATTAATTAAAAGTAGATACTAATAATAAGCCAATGATTGAAACGCTGTGATGGTAGATTTGTGTATGGACGCGACAAGTTTGTCACATTATAACTTATGCATATATCAACTTTATAGACGAGCTCCGTTATTCATTTTGTTGTACTATTTACTGATAATGGAATAAGTACTATTTTTGTTGAAAATATTAATGAAAAGTAAAAGTTTACGAAGTAGTAATAAGGTGAAAAATTTTGTTTTGTGATCATAAATAATCAAATGCTATTGAACAATAAAAACATGTATTACAGTTGAATATATTGAACACTTTATCAACTGTTTACATGATTTTAATATTCATATAGGACAATAGTAAAAAATTAAACTTTCTCTATCTAGTAATAAATGTAATTGCGCGTTAAATGAGACAGGATTATCCCAAAAATATTCTTTAGAAATCTTAAAAGAAATTCATAAACGAAAAATTTCAATAAGTTGTTCTTTATAACACGAATTCATCGAAACAAGTTACTTTAAAAACGTATAAAAAATGTTAAAATTTTTTGACTAGCTTCAAGAAATGGCGTTTATATTCATTTCTTGTAGTACAAAATCTTATCTAAATGTATACAGTACATGGTTTTCTGGCAAGAAACTTTTTAAACGTAGAGAGTAGAGCGGTGTAAAGTAGCAGTAATGCTATTATTAGCCAAGGATAAAGTTAACGAAGCGATATTTATCGGCAGCGTCGGATTAGGGTTTTTTTTTGTCGATCAGATCCCAGGTCCCGTCTGCGTCGCCGTCACAACGGTTTCGGGTAATTAACCGGTCGGTTATACGTGTAATTACATGTGAAAATAGCGCTCTATAAACGCAGAGGGGTCAAAGAACTTGTGAGTAGAGGTAGAAAAAAGGCGTAGTAAGTGGCCGAGTGCATATGTCAAAACACACGTAACATGTATTATGGAAGTGTTGGCGAGCGCGAATGCGAATGCAGGCGCAAACACTGTTTATTCGGCGTTTAATGATCCACAAAGAGAGCAAATCGTTCTCCTGTTACGAAATAATACGCCCGCCCATAATAATGTAGTGTAAGGACATGATTAAGAAAACCCTTGTCGAAGAAGATTAATACAAGGGGTTCGTTATTTAGTAGTAGTTTCGCTCGATGTGCGAGCACCAGAATGGAAAATGCGAGGTGTTCTTTTATCTGTCACAGCACAGCAAGGGTGATAAGGAAGGCATTCCTAGAGACATTGCAGAGAGTATGAGAGCATTTAGTTACATTTCAGAGAGACTCCCGTGCGTTCCTTAGAGAGTCCAGCAGTCCGGCTAAAGTGCTAAAGAAGACATGCGAGAGGGTTTTATTGGCTAGAAACCAACATATAACATTAACTTCCTCCCAAATGCAGATTATCTATAGAAGATTTCCCACGAGATACCAAAAAAAAAATGAAAAGAAAATAATATACTACGCCACATTTTGCTCGCCTCTACTAAAAGGTGTTAGGTCGTTTCGTTTTTACCCCAATAATTTCACTGATTACAATGCCCAAAAAACCTTGTCTGGCGGCAGATATAGGTGCTGCAGTGGTAACTACGTAGATGGTCTCTGGAAACGGAGTCCACCCGTAAAATAACCAGTATAAATAGCGGGGAGACGCTCGGTGGCTGGGACCCGATCATTGTTTGCTAATGAGACTCGCAGACGCAGGTGGCCCGCGCTCCTGCACGCTAACTTAAACAAATATGATGTCGCGTTGACAATAATAGCCAGAGCTATTAATTTATCGTTCATTGTGCGTAAGACTATATCGCTGCGCTAGTATTGGTTTAAAGTATTATTATAAAACATTTTTCATTGTCTTTTACTTTTTTATACAAACAATTCCATTATAACTTTATATAAATGTTACTTCACTCACAACATCGCAATAAAAGCTATATAAATTATGTATTATATACATCGACAACTATCACACGAAAATATAATCGCTTAGCAAAAATTTTTACGAATATACAGCAAAGTTACATATACTCCAAATATCTAGCGCTTTTTTTTCCAAACTATCCAATTAATATCTATGCCCGTCATTAGAAGGAATGACAACGAGTTGAGATGTAGCGTTACAACGGAAAGTCCGTCATTACGATGAATAATGTCAAGACTTATTTTAAAATAATTATATAAAAGCTTAAGGCGATTTTTGTAACAGTTATGTACCGATCACAGGTGTAAAGCACCTTTCCCTTATTTTTAACATTTAAAGTTTTTAAAAGATATTTACAAATACAACAAAAATTACGATCAATTTCTGTATATGCTGTGATAGAAAACTATAATATATAACAATAAACATGTGCCTTTCAAATGAGTTTCTATTTTATGTGAACCGATGAAGTATATCGGTGGTGATGCCTCGTAGAAATTCGAACACTTCGGCACCGTCGCCCTCTGCCTCCTCACAGTCCTCTCGATTTGCTGCAGGCTGTGGAAAGAAAATAGTAAATGTATATAATAAAACAAAAATGTTCTCTTATTAGACAAATCATAAAAAGGAACCTTTTCGCATAACAAAAAGATAGTAAAAAAAGGTTAGGTAGAAAGTTGGTGATTTATTTGACTAAATGAAAAATAAAGTGTTTGAATATCAATGAATTCATGTGGTATGTTGGGAATAGATCAGTAGTAGTCAAAGGATGTAATAATTTTCAGTCAAAATTGATTATAAAATAATTTAACTTATAAATATAAGATAAATTATTTTATAGTCATGGTTTTTAAATTATATACTTCAAACAGCAGTTAATAAACGTCCACTGCTGGTCATAGGCCTCCACCAAAAATCTCTATTCCAGTTGGTCCTGCGCTGTCCCTATCCAATGTTGACCTGCAAATATTATATTTGGAGATTTAAAATTTCTATAATTGCAGTTATTTTTTCCTAAATCATTTATTTAAAAAAAAACCTGCAGTAAGTATAACCACCGAAGTATTTCAAGACGTAAGTATACCTCAATAATTTAGTGTGTATTACTTTGCCCAAATATGAGTTAAATAACGTGATTTCGGTTCTCTACGCACTAGCAATTTTTTCTTTGTTAGCAAAGCAAGGACCGTAAACACCGTATAGAAGTACCGTAAGCAGCAAATGAGCAAGGAACTTGTCAAGTTGTAGTGATCACTGTAAGCATTCAATAAATACGCGCGTCCACCGTCGGCGAAGGACAAAAAATATGCGTCACATCCTGTTTGTAAGTTAGGCTCGATTTATTAATCTAAACCGAAGCAAGATACCATCTATCAGGTGTTTAGTTACAGCAAAACAAACTGAAATTGATACGTCCATTGTGGGCCGACCGTTATTTAATAGTTCCCGTATATTTGCACATGGCGGCTGTATTTCAAACAGACGCAGTGTCCCGGATTTAATTGAGTTGTTTGAACAATAATCCAAATCACTGTAACTGTTTGTAATGCGATAGGTAACGCCGGATTGAATACAGTTATAATAATTTGGATTTTGCTTTATATGTTCACTGCTTTCTTTTGAACATTTACATGCCAATGTTTATATATTTTGGTATTATGAATGAGTTCTAAAGTTACTTTTACGGTGGACGTTGTCTTTATGTACTAGAAATAAAAATTTATAAATATTAAGTTATTGTATTAGAATCGTTATCTATTTTGTATGGGACGAGTTTCAATAACCTTTAAATGAAATTAGTAGTTCTATATTTAGTAAAGGAATTTCCTGTGCATTTAGATCTATCAACCGGCCGCATGAATGTTTGCGTCTGAAGTAAATGTGTATAAAGCGATAGCGAGATACAACGATAAGGGCAAACTATTAAACTGCTGAAAAGACATTAATGCTCCTGGAGTTGACATACAATTTAATGGGCCACTAAGTGCATGTTTATAGGCTGCGATGTTCATTACAATAATTAAACCACCTACGTTCTATTAATTACAGCCCGCGGTTTATTCGCGCAGTAGCTGGTAGTTTACCTCCGAAACCTTGAGTTTGAAAAGGTTCGATACCTAGGCCACCGGATTTAAGATGTTAGTTTGTTTTAATCTTTACGTGCTAGCTATACTATCTTATGTATTGTGTAGTATAAAATGACAGGTTATTATTGAAAAATATTGTATCCATAGAGAATACAATACTTTTCATGGAACTTCTATCTTACATAAATAATGAACTTTTCTCTTTATTTTAAGAAAATAAAAAGTTTAGCGCACAACGAACGCAACCGATTTCTCTCAACCATTCACGTTTGTTTTTAAACAGCGTAGTCATTTAAAACTAACTACAAACGAGAGCGAGATGGGGGCATGTTAAAAAACGTGTGAAGATAATTTTCATAATTTAAGCTCGGAGGCTGGTTTCTTCTTAACAATTTAAATGTAAAAAAAAATAGTTGACACACATTGAATAGGAATCAAGTCACAAAAACATAAATGAATAAGGCAGAGGCAATGAGAGTATTTCGTGCTCATTGTTGTCGATTTCTCAGAGCGATTTGCTAATAACAGCTATTAACCCGCCTCCGGTCAGCAATAGTGATGTTGCGTGAGGACTACCGGCCTGTCTGGTGCAAAAAAACCATAATTATTCCTAGAACGGTAATTTTAAATTGGTCTATGTGTTGGTGATTGTCTAAGATAATATTAATGTCGTGTCAAGTGCCGATATTCGGGGGTACTTGTGGTGCTTCCGTTACATATGTTATAATTAACGTTAAAAATAACGTAATTAGTATTCAACAATACCGTTAGTTTTATTCAAACATATAACAGTTTAAGCGATGAAATTTTTAAGCTGTGTAACGTTTGAATATATTAATGTTGAATAAATTTGAGGTATTATTTGTCAATAGAATTTAATGCAAACACATAAATGAATTAATTTGAAGTAAATAATATCCAAATTGTACAGAATTTTCAAAAATTTAAAAGGTTTTTCTTGAACAAACTACGGATAATATTAATTAAACATACATTAATAATTAATAATAAATGAACAAATCAATCCAATACAAGACAGAAAATTATAACATATATGAAATAAAACATGTAGTTTAACAGGAATGTAGCGTTATTAGCAATGGTTCAGTTATTATAGACCAAGTTTGTAACGTAAATATGAGCATAAACGGGCAAAAAGTTAGACGTTGAAACGGCGAATAGGGAAGATTACGAGTCCAGTTACATAAAGCAAGCGAGATATGATTAGTTAATCAGGTTGATGAGGCGATTGACGAGCGTCTTGCGGTCGTAGAATGTGGCCGGTGTGTCTCCGGCGAGCGTGAACGCGATTAAGATCTGAGACGGCGGGCGGTGAGACTCCGTAGGTCATTACGCCAAATCTTTGCTCGCTCGGCCGACTCGCCAACGGTACCGCCGGCGCCGAGAGCCCAGCATTCAGTCAGCACTCAGCCGACGCACCACAAACTTACCGTCACACCCGCATTGTCGTTACAAACAACCATGAAACAAACGACGGACCCCGCGCAGCGCATCTCTATTAAACTTAAATAATTTACCAATTTGTTGGATACACCGTTAACCTACCTGTTCTCGCACCTCGCCGGAATGTTTCCGTTTTAGAGTGAAAGAGCGACGAATGAATTAACGATATTCAAGTAGCTGTTAAAATTGCTGACTCTCTCGTACGCAAGTGATCCGGTAATATGTTCGCGTCGATAAAAACTGACAGCCGAACTGTATTTTAGAATGTTCGTCTTCCAATTTCTAATTATACATACAAACACATTTTAAATTAAATTACTTTGTATTATTTCTTTTGGTGATAAAGTCAATTTGTACGGGCGTTAGATGATGCCTAAAACGAGAGCAAAATGCACAACTATAAACATTTAACCTGTCCCCTGGCGGTAAACGAAAGCAGGGCATCATTGTGAAGATAATAAAAGTAAAATGCTGATCACGTACTAAAAAGTGGTCTATTAAATTTTCCGCTTCATTTTGGCGACAAACGGTTTGTGAACGGTCCACCGCATGTCTGGAGTAATTCAATCATGCGAGAACCGAGACACGAGTATCCAAAATATGTGAATTGGATACGACGGGTGACGGAAAGAGGCTTTAAGTTAGTCGTGTGGTTGTAGGCGCAGAAAACCAGTACCAAGTAATTGTTAAGCGTCTGAAGTGAGATTCGCTTTATTATTTAAAAATTTAATTGGACTTGGAAAATCGTGTATCAAAACTGTAATGTTTAATTTATTTATACAGTTTTAATATTAAGCATTTGTGTTTTATTTTGTTAAGGTTTGTGTAAGTGAGAATACTTTAGCCGCCGTGAAGTTACTTAGGGCTTCCGCCATGTAATAATAAAAAATTATCTTCTTTTAATCTTAACGTTTAATTTCAGTGTGTTTAATTGACTTATAAAGTTTATTGCGTTGCATAAATTAGCGACAAAAGTAAATAACAAAGATATCTCACAGGTTGGATTTTTTTTAACATTTAACTTTATTAAAAAATAAAAAACCTAGGCAGTTTACTTAACATAGTAGTACAAACAGTTTTGTTACAAATTATAAAAAAAGTATGAATTTAAAAGATTATTCGGCTAAATTTTTTTTGATGGAAGTCAATATATTCAACTTGAATTAGGATACAAAGACGTTTAATTATGTTCCAGTAATAATGAAAACGTATTTTTTGCAATGTTCCGTTCGCTGTGCCGGCGGATTCATGTCACCAGACAATATGACCGAGACCCATACATAAATTTATACAAAAACTCAAGGAAAGTCGAAAGTCGAAAGCGCTTTCACTTATCGGCGGTGCCGTATTATGCGTCATTGCACAGAGCCACTTCTTTTTATGTGTCTAATGGTCGAATTATAGTCAGATGCCCAGGTGATTGGGTCAGCATCTGTTATTACGGTGAAATTACAATGCGGCAGCGGCCTGTCAGTCAATGCTTTGCATGTTTATTAGCGAATCTATACACTTCCCGTTAACTTATTATACTTCGCGTAGATGCGATGTTTTGTTATCAACCAAAATATTACATTAAGATGTGTTTTATTAGTGTGCCCATTATTGTTTTGTACGATATTAATGGATCTAAATTTGATAAATTACATCTTGACTGCTACGTCCAGAATACTTTTTGCAGTGAGCCATTGAATAGATTTCATACAATACAGTTTT
>DWLS01000980.1:0-24807 GCA_018246255.1 Pachliopta kotzebuea | reverse complement strand
CCCCCCCCCCCCCCCCCCCCCCCCCCCCCCCCCCGCCCCCCCCCCCCCCCCCCCCCCCCCGCCCCCCCCCCCCCCCGCCCCGGGGGGCGGCGGTGTAACGAGCCGGCGACACACAGACACCGTGCTCCCGATCAATGGTAAGATGAAGTACTCCTGAACAACTCCTCGGTAACTACACCTTCAAGCTTTACTACAGAATAGACTTACATACTTTTTTTTATTAAAATCAAACCAAATACACAGAAGTTAATTAATTCCTTTGTATATCAAACGTCCCTGGTTCGATTTCTGTCCACAAATAATTTTTTGGACGACATTAGATATGCTTTTACATCATCACTGTGTTCCAACTGTCAGCATATCCGGAGTATTTGAGGCAAGAGACCTTCATCATCTAACACTTCATACTTCTTCATCAGCTGATAGACGTCCACAGCTGGACATCGGCCTTACTCTATAGTGGGATTTATGCTGTCTTCCACCACGCAAGCCAACAAAAGAAAAGTTGGAAAAAACTGGTTATTTACTTCATCAGCCAATGGACATAGACAGCTGGATATAAGCTTCAGCCAATAGTGAAGGAATTTGGGCCATTTCTCACGATGCTGGCCCAACGCATGTTGGTGAAGCCAGAGCCTCGTTTATTAACAACAGGATTCACCACGAGCAGACGAGGATGGTTTGGGTCGTTGTGTGGGACCCTTTACACCCCACTACCACCACATAAGCCACCACGTAACTTATGTTCATTGTTAACATATTCGAAACACTATAAAGATGTTCATATAAATCAAACTTTTTCATTTCTTTTCTTTTTCTTAAAGGATATAATTTTATTATATATATATAATCATACATGTCATTTCAATCACATATTGCTTATTATCAAGATGAGGTATTGGTTAATAATTTGTTTTACAACAGGAAGGATCTGGGTTCGATTCAGGCGGTATGTGGTGAAGTTAGATTGGTGGTAAAGCCGACAGTTACCATGGTAATTTTAAATATATGTTCTAACTGTATTGGGGCCTGATTAGTATGAGTGTTTATTCATCTTCAAATATATTGACTCTTTATTCAATAATATTAAAATAATTAGACATAAATATTAAATTTATTAATAAAACTATATACATATATCATCATCATTATTATCAGCTGATATAGATTTCCTGCTGGAAATTCGCCATTAGTACTGTTTTATATATATAGTAACCTCAAAATTTTGTATAGCCATAATAGTACTTTCTACATTTATTGTTTATTAACCTACCTACCTTGCTAGTATAATTAGGTTGAAATCGGTTGAACCGTTTTGTAGCTACGTTGTTACAGACAGACGGTTATATGTATATATGTAATAATTTATTTTGTGTTAAATATGAGATGGTGTTTCTAATGGATGGTAGCGTCTTGGAGCTGCCTAACGTTGGTAGAGTCTTGGAGAGTTCTAGACCTAATTTATTTATATGTATGTTAGTGTAGTGTTTGGGCGGGGTCGGGGTGGGGGCGGTGCGGGGCGGCGCGACCTTTGACCCGCCCTATCTCTACCCCCTTTCACCTCTTGCCGACGCTTCACCCCCGCACTTTCACCTCTCGGGGTGAACGGGCGCCGTTTCACTGGAAGCTGCCGGCGTCTCCGTAATACGGTAGAACTGCCTCTCAACTTAAACAGCACAAGTTATATTTATATATCAATAATATTTATAAGTTAACTATAAATATTTAAATTTAAACCTTTCTTTAATTAATAACAAATTTATTAATAGTAAAAGTTTAAATGGGAACATGTTTAATATAGTCCAAATGGAGGATATTCTCAGGAATGATAGTATTTATATATTTATTCTTTATACTTACACGTATATATACATATATAAAACAATATTATTTAATAAAAGTAACATAGTGTCACAAAGGAGAGCTTAACTTTAAAAAGAGTTCTCTTCCAGCATACACAAATATGAAGTAATATACTATTAAATAATTGCTTAACTATTAAAAGGAAAAAAATATATAACTTACCTATAGTTTAAATTATAAAAAAATACAGAATGTACAGAATTAAATCTTATAAGAAACAGACAAATTGTTTAATTTTTTCATATTAATTCATTTAAAACTTAAACAGGGGTTTGATTATTAAAACAGAAAACTTGTTTAAAGTAATGAATTGAATACTATTAATATAACAATGGGAATAATAAATAAAAATATATGATTTTATTTCTCCTGCCTGATGAAGATTAGAGGATTAGATCAAGAATCTATAAGATCACAAAGAAAGGTAAAGATGAGTGTTATGTTTAGCAGTAGATAGCGAAAATGATAATTTTAATAGTAACAAATAAGTCATAGTTTTTATTAATGCCTGATGAAGATCGCTATGGATCAGATCAGAAATTTATAAGATCACAGATATCTAAAGAGGAAGGTTATATTGACCAGTAAATAGATGGTAATAATGATGATTTTATTTAATAATAAAAAAAATTTATAGTTTTTTTTAATACCTGATGAAGATCGCTATGGATAGGGATCAAGAATCCAAATTAAGATCGAAAGGGGAAGGTAATATTGATCAGTAAATAGGTGGTAAAAATGATGATTTTATTTAATAATAAGAAACATAGTTTTTATTACTGTCTCATGAAAATCTTTATCGATTTGATAAGGAATCTATAAGATCACAGAAGAAACCTAATGGTGAGGGTTATTTTAAGCATTAGAAAGATGTTAATAATGATGATTTTATTTAATAATAAGAAAATTTATTGTTTTTATTACTGTCTGATGAAGATTGTTATGGATCAGATCAGAAATTTATAAGATCACAGATATCTAAAAGAGAATGTTATATTGAGCAGTAGATAGGTGGTAATAATGATGATTTTAATTAATTAAAAAAAAATCGTTTTTATTAGTGTCTGATGAAGATTGTTATGGTTTAGAATAAGAATCTATAAGATCTCAGAAGAAATCTAAAGGTGAGGTTTATGTTGAACTGTAGATAGATGTTAATAATGTTGATTTTATTAAATAATAAGAAAAATTATAGTTTTTATTAATATCTGATGAAGATGCTTATGGATTGGATTAAGAATCTCTAATATCACAGAAGAAATCTAAAGGTGAGGGTTATGCTACGCATTAGATAGATGTTAATAATGATGATTTTATTCAATAATAAAAAAATTATAGTTTTTATTAATGCCTGATGAAGATTGATATGGATAAGAATAAGAATCTATAACATCACAGAATAAATCTAAAGGTGAGGGTTATGTTACGCATTAGATAGATGTTAATAATGTTGATTTTATTAAATAATAAGAAAAATTATAGTTTTTAATAATGCCTGATAAAGATTGTTATGGAACGGACCAAGAATCTATAGGAAGATCACAGAGATCTAAAGGGCAGGGTTATGTTAGATTGTAATGATATAATGATGATTTTATTGTATTTATCTAAACATTTGTTAGAAGATATGTTAAATATTTGTTACTAGTAAATATATGACGCCGGTGGGAATGTTCAGCGGTAAGAAGTGTCAAAACATTCCAATTGGACGCTGCTGCTGAGTCGACGTTGACATGCGCAGGAGTGGATCGGCCGGCCACGCCCCGCGCGCCGCCCCCAACAAGATCTAGATCCATCTAGATGTTAACTGCTCAACTTACACAATTTATATACAATTAATTCTCTTAATTTCTTACCACATTTACATAAAAAAAACTTTCCATTCCACCAAATAAAACTTTTAAATTTACAATAACCGTCATGAATAATCAAAAGTGTAAGAATTCACTTCACTGATATAACAAAAATTTGTTCTAAGAAATAAAAAACAATTTAGTTTTGAAGAGAATTAAGTTGATGGGTGCTCGCGAGTTGTATACTTATTTACTGCGAAGATAATACGTCACTACGCTGATGGTTAAATACAGCGAATAGCTGCCGGCCTGCAGAAATATGGAGGCGGTGGAAACTTGATGCGGAGGATTTTTCAGGTACGGTCGGTGCGAAAATGTATTAAATTATATCAATTTTTATATTCGCCAACTAAAGCCGAGGATAGATTTTTAAATATCTATAAAGAAAATAGTCAAACAATGGTGATGCAGAACGGGTTTTGGTTTATGTCCACAAAAAAAGTCTAATCTTCAAAAGTATGGAGATTGTGATGTAATATTTTAAAATATTTAAAATGAAATATAACGTATTAGATAATATTAAGTAAATATGTAATAAGGAAGCGCGCGGAGATTCCGTTTAACTAATTTTCTTACCGACGCTACTACGGCTGAAAGATTTCCGTCACAACCCCCCTTTCCCCTCCCGCCTCCTGCCCCGTGGGCTGTGTGAGGGAGGGGGGAGGCGAGGGGTGGAGGTGGGTCTGCGGGCGCAGAGCGGGCGGGGCGGGGAGGGGGCGAGGGGTCCCGGTCGAGGTGGCGGGGCCTTCGCTCCCTGCCCCCGGGCCACCGGGCCAATGGCGGTGCGCCGAGGCCTGGCCCGACCTGAGCTCAGTCGCGACTGAGCCGCGACCCTTGACACACAAGCGCGCCGCGCGTCTCTCGCCTCGCGACCGCAACCGGCATCATCACGCACGGAGCGCTAGTTTACGGCGGGGTCGGCGGCCCGGGGCTCTGCCCTCCGAGAGGCCCCGACCTCCCGCCTCTGGAGCTCGGCTTCCGGGCGGGCTGGCGCGAGGACGAGCTGCTGCCCTCTACGCCCGCTAGCCAGGCGGCCTCCACGCAGAGCGGCTCCTCGGCGACCGACAAGGGCCAGAACGTGGAGTGCGTCGTGTGCGGCGACAAGTCGTCGGGCAAGCACTACGGCCAGTTCACCTGCGAGGGTACGTACCGTGTCAAGTGAAAGTGCTGTGTCAAAGGTTAACATTACGTGCGGTGAGGCTGCGGCGCGGCGGCGGGCCACATGTAGGTTACTGGGCACCGCGGCCGCTCAGGTACCGCTCGGACCACCTTCGGCTCCAACACGGTCGGAGTTCAGTTCTTAGGCGTGTGCTTCCAATCTTACACGGTATTTATAACCATCGGGAGATATTTACAAAGTAAACGCGGTAGCGGCCGAGAAGGTGCGAAAACTTTGATTTTAAATTATCGTTTACATTTCAATAACTACGGTGCGTAAATTTTTTTTATAACGGACAATTATTTAAAAGTGATTGAGTTTAAAACATTCAAACTTTTCAACACCTGTTAGGTTATATTCAAAATAATATCAACGGAATTTAACTGTTTTAACTAAAGGTTTTTCGTAAAAATAATCTACAAGTGTTTTATGTAAAAAAATCCAATAAGACTTAACATTTTCTTCCTAAAGTAATAAATATGTGTAAATGTTTTGTTTTAATTTATGATTAAGCAAAAGGAGACAGTTTGCCCCCCAAACATCAAAAACGCGCGCCAACTCCCCGCAACCCCTACAGAATTCAATAAAACAAAGTTTTCATAAACTGCCTGCCCCTTAAAGATAAGGGGTCTCATTTTTATGCTAATCAGACACTTACTGAAGCCTCGTGTAGTCACTACGCTACTAATTAAAACTACATACTAATAAATAAAGTGCCTTAAACAAAATCACGGAAAATCTCAAAATAAACTCACTACACCCTTATAATATAAAAGGTTTCTTAAACATTCTCTTATTTAAGTTACATGAAAAAGTTAATTCATAACTTAAATGTACTAAAATGTTTAACGTTAAAACCTTTTTTCTATAAATAAAAGATTTTAAGACCAACAGAAAAAAATAGGAACTTAAAGTTTTTATTAAGAAAGTGTTCACGATGCTTATTGCGCTTACTTATTTTTGGAAATATTAAAAAAAAAACTACGTTTTGAAAATTTCTAAAATTTTCCAAATTTCGTTCAAATGCTTTTATTTGACATATTTTTCAAAAAAATTAATATTTTCAATAGAAAGTGTTCACTTTTTATCAATAAACATAACTAGCTTTATTAACTTTAGCGGCAACCGAACTTTTTATTACCCTCCAATCAATTTTCGTGTAATTACCAAAATTTTCTAGTGTTTCCTCAAAAGTATCAAATAATACTAGCTAATAGTAAATTTACTGGTCTATGACTACAAATTAAAATGGTTCAAAGCCAACTTGTAACTTTTTGTTAACTGAAAAACCTTTATAGTAATTCTTCTATACTTTATAAGTAGTTGTAAGGGTATTAATGTTCTACTTACTACTTTACTGGTAGATAATGTGCAGACATTACAGTGTTCCGGTTTAAAATGTGCTGTAGCTAGTGAAATTACTGGGGTAATGAAACTTAACATAAGGACGCTTTAACTGACTTAGCGCTTAACATTGAGGGACTAATGTCGATGTTAACACAAATACTATACAGACAATTAAATAACTTAAGTAATTTTATTAACTTACAAGTATTAATATTACTGTGTACTTTAAATTGCATTACTATTACTTTTACTAAGTCTATGTAGTTAGAGACCGTACTACAGCAGCTCTTATTGCAGCTGGCAAATAGTACTGTGCAAATATTACTGTGTTGCGATTTGGAAGGTGTTGTAGCTAGTGAAATTACTGGGGTAACGAGACTTAATATCTAACGTCTCAAAGTGATGAGCTCAACGTGTTGTGTATACGATCTTAACCAGTGCAACATTATTAGGTGTATCACTTACCATCAAATGAACGCCTTACTCGTTTCGTCGTACTTAAAGTAAAAAAATAAGTTATATATAGTTAACTTAAGTTAAAAAATAATAATCAATTATATAATATTTGCACACTGAGTTTATCTCTTCCATGCAACCATATTATAAATATGAAGCTGTAACGGTTTAAGAAAATGTTAAGACGAAGCTGTATTACGATCGAATCATCCTTACTGACCGAAGCATACACTTCAATAGACCAGGTATTACGTTAATTGATGATATGATATATTAAACCGGATACCTGATCGTTATAGCTGTCCCAAATACATATAATTTGCAGTCTACTATAACGTAAAAACTATCAGAATACACAGAATTGATAAAGGAAATAACCCAACTTTGGCACCTGCAGAAAGTAATAATAGTCCCCATTGTCATCTCCACAACGGGTGTCATACCAAAACAACTACACGCGTCTTTTAAGAAACTTCACTTATCTAAAAGCTTATACAAATTGATACAAAAAGCTTCCATTTTAAATACGTGTCAAGTAAGAAAGTTTTTACAGATAGAGCAAATTAGGAATTCGCTTCTTCCAGAATCCACAACTACAGTATCAACTCAGCAACTAGTCATAAATTTACTCTCCCCCTAGATTTGCAATCGGCTTAGGCCCCTGCACATACGTAAACCATTTCACATAAAACCGAGTGTTAAAAAATTTAAATAATAAGAACAAGTGTCCCATACAAAATTGTGAAACTTTGTGCACCCACAACTCGACAACCCGACCACATACCAACAAAATTCCAACGGCTCTGATCTTATCTAAGCGAGGTCTATCTGTATTTCTCCAACCCCTTGTAGTTCTCGAGATTGAAAATTGTTAACGGTCAGACGGACGGACGGACATTGTCGTTTAAATAAGAATAATAAAAGCTGTGATTCTCAACGTTTGCAGAATAACGAGTAAATTTTTACAAACTGAGGTACACTTGGCTTAGGTTCGTGTATCTCATTACTCCAGTATTTCTTCAAAATGCTCAGAACTTTAGTAAATTGGAAAGATAATATTAAGTGTTTATTTATCTAATAAAATATTATAACTGTTTATATTGTTTAAGATTAAATATACTTAAGTGAATAGACAAAAAGGTCCAAGACTCTGAGCATTGGTAATTGGTGCCAACTTCTGCTATTCTGCTCTGGCCTGACATGAAAAGGAACCAATTGAACATTTACTTATCATTCTGAAGAGTTTGCGCTTAGTGTTATCTGCATCAAAAGTCATTTACGATAGTGACGATAACGACGTCAGAGTTCTTTATAATAAACCTTATTACTATCCTTATTTAAACGACTATGTCTATCCGTCAACAATTTCCAATCTGGAGAACTACAAGGGGTAAGAGCTGGTGCTGAAATTTGTCATACAGACAGACCTCGCTTAGATAAGATCAGAGCCGTTGGAATTTTGTTGGTATGTGGTCGGGTTGTCGAGTTGTGAGTGCACAAAGTTTCACAATTTTGTATGGGCTACTTGTTATTATTAAAACAAATATGCTGCTTCATAGTATATTTTGTTGTTACTCTAAAAATTGCATCATTTCCAATCGTACGTTTTATTATTATAATTTTTAATAAAATTAATATTACAAAAGTACGAAAAAATCTAAATAAATAGAATAAATTAAAATACAAACCAAAGGATAATGTTACCAAATTTAATCTCAATGTTACCATAAAACATATGTATTTATAGTACATGCATACGAAGTTAAATAATACGAGGAGTATATACTCGTAGTATTTTTGGAAATATCACCGTAAAGCGAGAGATATGTAGTAATTAGCGTAATAACTGTAGTAACTATACTAAACTTTTTAAATCGACAACCGGCGAGGTATATTATTAATAAAAAAAATGGTAACTAGAGTATTACTAGTAATTTCGCTTTTAAATTTAAGGTAATCTTGTAACTGATGTTACTGTAGAGTAATAACAGATGAGTAATTAATATAACGTTGGTGATACCATCACCTGTGAGAGTGTTACTACTTTCTGGTACATTGTAAATCATTAACATTGTTTTACTTCCATATAACTTTCTTACTAATCAACAGTAAATATTGAAGACAGTACAACAGTTAATACAATGGTAAACAGTAATACACTACTGCGTTTTGATATAAAACGTGTAGCTAATAAAAAATACAACTATATACTGACTGGTGATAAACTTTTAGCCAAAGACCAAGGGACGGATTTTTTTAACAGTAAGTTGTAAATATTACTGTTCCAGTATGAAAAGCATTTATTCTAATAAAAAAATATATATTGACTAATAGTAGTTCAACTGATATAAGACTATTATATAAGTAAACAGTAGTTTATTAATATTACTGCGTTCCAGTTTGAAAGGATTAGTAGTTACCGGGGTAACGAGACTCAACATAGTGACTCTTTAACTAACTTAATGTTTCGTAAAGACACTAGTTAAGATGTTTACACAGACACCATGCAGACAGTTAAATTACGTAAATAATTTTATTAACCTATGAGTAAAAATATTACTGTGTTCTTTAAATTATATTACTAGTAGTTTTACTGGTGGTAAGTTTCTTGCCGGAGACTGTATTACCGCAGCTCCTATTGCAGCTGACAAATAGTACTGTCCGATCATTACTGTGTTCCGGTTTCAAAGTATGCTAGTCAAATTACTGGGGTAACGAGACTTAATACATGTCTCAAGGCGAGCGAGCAACATATACGCTCATACATATACACACATACATACATAAATACATACATACACACACATACATACACTCATAAATACGCAGACATACACATAAATACACACAAACACGCCTAATTTTGTGCCTGTGTTGTGGGTCAATATTTTAAGGCCTTTGACCTCAGACGGGTTAAATGCGCTGGATTAACCCGACCTTAGTACTTTAACGTGTATACGGTCAGTCAGTTCATGTATAGCTTTCCTATAACTCTAGTAGGGGCGAGTTCGATTCCCCCTGAGATTGAACGTGGATTCCCAACAGTGGGAAGAACACACTTCACAATATATTCAATGAAGACTTGATTTCAAATAAAACACCACTCGCCAAACAATATCCGTTTCCGGTGATGTTTTGTTTTGGTTAACAACGTCGGCGGAAGTCAATCGGCGGGCGAGTCATTAAAGTTTTTTTAGTTTTTTTAATTCTTGCAATTCGTTAAGCCTTATCAATCGGTTATTATGGTCGGTGGCGCCAATGGGGTCATAACCCGCCTATCACTCACCCTCACTAATATTACTTTACATACGGTCTAAAGGTTTATATATATCTATTCCTTTATGGCGTAATGCTTAACCTTTGGTTTGTTGTACTACAGGCGTCTATAGGCTACGGTAACTGGTTACCATCAGGCAGTTCGTATGCTTGTTTTCCATTACAGTGGTATATAAAAAAATGTTAAGATTTATTCTTAATCATCACCAGTAAACTGCTGGATGTAGAACTCTTCGAAAAGACTCCTCTGATCCTTCAACCATCAGCTTTCCAGTTCATCGCCTTTTTGGTTAATGTCACAGTTAACAGATAGTGTAAGACCGGAGTGGAGATCTTTGGATTGTTATATCCAGCAGTGGGCGTTTATCAGCTGATGATTGATATACACTTGCTCTCAAGTGATGGTTTTACTTCATTTATATACCATAATCAACCAGTTCCATTGTTAAATGAGTATATCACATATCACAAATACTCTTTACACTACTACTTACTGGTGATAGGTCTCTGTTGCTGGAGACCGTCTAGGTACTACAACTCCTATTGCAGTCGAGAAATAGTAATATGCAAATATTACTGTGTCCAAGGGTGCTAGTAAGCTATTGAAATTACTGGGGTAATAAGACGCCACGAACGAAATTTAGTGTGAGTCTTATTATCTCTCTTACCTTATAAGGTAAGAAGATGCTATAATAACATTTTTTTGTCGCAGAGGAAATCTTTAAGAGATACTGGGGAGAGTCTGGGTTATGTGGGATTTATACCCACGAAAACTCCCTCGATTTATTGCGGAAGGCCCAGGTATCTTCTACGGAACCCACTGGTTATATATATCGGTACGCCTAGGGACTAATTACCATGCTTTTGACACAAATGTGCTTCCATTCCCTCTTCCATAGTGCTGTCTTTGACCTTTCATATCTCCTTAACCGGAAGAGCTATAGACTTTAAATTTTGGATATCTCATCCCCGTATCCTGAATTTCATTTCATCGAAGAGTATCTATGAAATATCCAGTTTAAACGTTATAAGCGTTAAGGAGTATCTAAGGCACCGCGTCAGTATCTTTAACGCTGATGCAACAATAAACTTATCGATGTTATAAATATGTAAAGTTAAGTGATTTGATAGAAAATTCTGGTGACACGATATTCCTGATGACCCATGAAAATGTGATGGTATCGACAGGTTTACGGGTCATCAGCGTCTCATTAAAGATATTAACGGATTTCATTTCGTCGATATTAATGTCCGCTGATGTCCGGTAATCGATGTATCGAATATACATTTGTATGTTAATGTGGTAACGGGCACAGTTACCGGCGCCGTGTTAAAACCGCGACTCCAACTTATCAATATATAACTTTGTACTTATCTATTGATTTTTTTTCAACTTATCATCCTGGTTTTAGTTTAGTTTATATTAAACATACAGACCGACATCTACTTCTGGGATTCATTACTTTCTCTCATAAAAGACATCTCACCAATGACGGGATTGTAGATGTTCTTGAATCCACTATCGAAAAGCAACACTCCTAGGACTACTACTCCTAGAAATGTAGCTATTAAATTTAGGTTAATACACTGTAGGCCCCATGGTCCACGAGCTTAGCATAAGATGTATACGTTGCCTAATACAGGTCAGCGCTATTATCATCAGAGAATATATATTCATACTAGTACTTCCCATTGCATTAGCAACTAAAAATATATAGCATATATCTACTATTAAGTTGGCATAACGACTTCCCATTCCGCACGGACGCACGCCAAGGAAGGGAAGATATTAGTAGCTATGTTATTGTGTCGGTTTCCTCTAAATGTAATCCTTAATCGGAAGATGCAGTTCTTTGATAATCCACACCTAGTAAAGTATAGAGATTAATCTTTAAAAGAAATATTACAGAACTGTATGATATCCGTAATGCTTTAGAAAGTTTTTTATTAAGTTACTATTTCAACAAACTTAAAATGTTAAGCTAAATAAGATTACTCATTTAAACGTTAAACCGATACAAATTAACCGCTTTCTTGTATCGAACGTAAACTGTTATTTTTGATGTAGACAGATCCACTTTATAAGGAGTGCGGTGTCCCGCTGATCTGGATGCAACCTTGTCCCATCGCCGCGCCCCACCACCAGCTCGGCCGGGCCCCACTGGATACCTTTACGGCTGTTAAACCGACAAGGTTCCCCAATGAAACGCTTTTGACTTAAATGCTCGCGTTTATAAGCTACAATACGGACCGCCGTTTGACACCTGTAACCAGTGATGTCCACTCGTATTTTATCGATACTTCTGTTATCGGTTATTATTACAGACAAGATGAGTTAACCTTTAACTTGATAGTAAGTGATACTCTCAATACAACTTAGTGCTAGTTTTTATAGAAAATGTTTCATCGTCATCACATGAGGTTAACAGTGACATATTATATAAAGAAGGGTGGCGTTTATAGGGGACAGAAGTATATGGTCTGATGATGATGATAATGATATCATTAATTATGATAAGAATTTTTAATTATCTTAAAAACAAAGATGTGGTTTAAGTATAATATGCTGAGTTTATAAATTCCGGTAAAGAGCATCAGAAATGAGGAGATCCGTAATAGAACTAAGGTCAACGACATAGCCCTAAATGCAATAAGGTCCTAGAGTGGCGCATACCGGTAAACCTAGTACAGGAATGTCTCTACTAGGTGGACTGATGACCTGGTGAATGTCGCGGGAAACCGTTAAGTGTAGACAGCGCTATCGGAGTGGAAATATTTGGGTGAGGGCTTTCGTCGAGCGAATAATATGCCTCAACTCTCTTCTTATCCAGTCGCAGAAATGGGCAATTTTCGAGGTCCACATATATCCTATCTGGTGGTAAATCTACATTGCTTACAAAGATAAACGGAAAAATTGCTGTATATTCGTTTGATAAGTGTTTAAGCCAATTGGAACTTGGGTACGATCAGCACAATGTAAAGTATACCATCTTAATTTACACCAAAATTATTTTGTGTGTAGATCACTAGATTAAGATTTATCCCCAGGTTTTCTTGGATAAAAAAAATTGTTAGTATCATATGGTTTGAAGATAATCTATTAGATGTCGGATCAGGTGTTCGAAGACCATTTCCAATCATCAAGCCGCAAGAGTATGAAAGGCGCGATAACGTTTAAAAATGAGTTGGTATTAATATACGTTATCGAGGGTGTATAAGGTCGCGTCCCCACAGCCGGCCACCACAACCGGTCAGTTTATGGTATGTTTTGTCCGACGATACAATCGCAGTTAACCCTATCTTTACGGCCGACTCTAAACATAAGTGTCTCCTCCGAACTTATTTATTTTTATCTCATTCCACTCTTTAAATTGAATTCGGCATCGGCGCGTGTGTGGCTCCACCGGCACCGAACCCTAAACCTGTCAATAAAATAACCACCGAGCACCGGGCGAGCGGCCCCTTAAACAAAATTAGATTCCACTTAATATTTTGACCGTTCATTTTCTAAATGGTACAAGTACCACTCTCTCGTTTCATCAAAACTGTTGACAAAAAGGAAAACGATTTAAAAAAAAAATGCATAAAATTACAAACGTATAAATAGTCTATAACAATGTGTAGCTACTACTTTAATATCAATCTCGCTTCAGTAGTAATTTCACTAGATTACAGCACCTCTCAAACCGGAACATAATAAGATATGTACGGTACTGTTTACCTGCAACATGAGCGATACCTATACAGTTTCTATTCGCAGAATTTAATTATAATTTAATTGTAGCAACACTATAAAAAATCGAAAAATATGTATTAAGATAAAAAATTCATATGTTAAAAAAGTACTATAATGTTTATTAATATTATTTATGTGATTTAAATAAGTGCCATCACCACGCCCCAGTACGGTGTATACGACGCGCTCGACACCTTAACGGCCGTATTTGAAATTTAACGCCCGGTATATTGTAACAGCCTTATGATCGTCACGTCATAAATACGACGTCTATGGAAGTCATTTATATTTTTTTATAACCTAAACCAGAGTTCCTCAAACTTTTTTGTGTCGTAGACCCCTTGTCATGTTTTTCCGTGTTGTGTAGACCCACTACTTACCTGATATTGATTTCCTGTAAATTTCTAACTGTAGTGAATTTTAGTGTTAAAAACTTAAAGTAAAAACGCACGTTAATTTATTAATTGAGTTTAAATTAAAACTCAGGAAACGAATGAACGTATTTGTCCCATATTCGTATTTACAGAGTGAGGAATTGAACAAGTCAGTGCGCGGTCGCGAAGCTCTGAGACTGCGACTCTCAGGTTTTTAACAATTTCAAAATGTATTGCAACCACAAAGCGAACACCAACATCATACAACTTACACAATTTTATAAACATATATAATAAATTTTTTACTTCATGGGTACTTTTATAAATAATGTATATGTTTTGATATTATAAGATAGTATGATGTAAGTAAATAGGTACTATCATTGTATGTGTTAAGATCCATATCGTGGACCTCCATTTTCATTTCATGGACCCCCAAATTTTTTTTTGCTGACGTAGACCCCTTGCAGGTTGTCATAGACCCCTAGGGGCCGATATAGACCACTTTGGGATTCACTAATCTAAACCTTTGTACAGTCTGTGCCGTTTCGATATTGCCACATATTAAATGAAATAAGTTGACGCATGCTATTAAAATTCTTTTTAAGAAAAATATTTGTGGATAGCAGTCTCTATTGACCGTCCACCACCGCAGCGCCTATTGCAGCCGAAAAACAGTACTACATTTACGGTAACAGCAATGAAACTCTGGAATGCTCTTCCTCATGATATCCGCGCCTGTCCCTCCTCGCCTATCTTTAAGAAGAGAGTTAAAGTTCTTTACCTCTAGTTGCATATTTTATATTTACTACTTTGTTTACTTGCGATATATGCTCCTTATATGTTACTGTTACTAGTACACGGTACACCTACACAAATAATTAAAATAGTTTCTCATTCCTATTTAGGTATGCTGGAAGAGAATTCTTGTTAGGGTTAAGCTCTCCTTTGTGACACTATGTTACTTTTATAAAATAGTATTGTTTTATATATGTATATATACGTGTAAGTGTACATGAAAAATATGTAAATAAATACTATGTTTTTTTTTTAATAGTTCCCTATAGTTTGGGCCAAGGACTGACTATCGCGATTTGTTTTTTTAAGTTTAATTGATTTCCTTCTTTCATACTTATACTTCTATCTTTTATATCTTTTACGTCTTGTTATTGCTTATTGTTGCCGCGAACAGTACTGTGTTACAGTTTGGTGAGTAAGTTAGTGAAATTACTGGGGTAACGGATATTAACATATTGTCTTAAGACGATGAGCGTTATGTGGTGATGTGTATACCATCTCAAGCAACACTGTTATTTATATGCCTTGCTCTAGAGCTCTGGTAATGATTAGCTAGATATTTGATATATATTTGAAGTAATATTAATCAGAATACTTATTATATATACTTATAAAGTTAAAATAACTTAAGTCGTCATAATCAGCTGATATGCATACTTAAGTATGTATACGAAACGATCATCAGTGTGTGTACGTGTGTGCGTACAGGACCTAGATCATTAAGGTCCGATCCTTACGGGTCATTAAAGCGGGTAATTTGTCATTAAACTCCTCCTTTTGTACGGTCCTGTTTTAATGAAATGATTAAGGGAAGTTATTGATATTCAGGGCTGTCAACCGCGTGATTATTCATTATTCAGGCGGCATACTTGTTGAAGCATCAGTGATTTGATGATGAATGTAACTGACATTTTATCATCTGAGAAATATAATGGATAAACTATTTCATCATCATCACCAGCTGATAAACGCCCACTGCTAGGTTTAGGCCTTCCACAGAGATCTTTACTACAATCGGTCTTACTCTATCTGCTGTTCTCTCGACTTTCACCAGATCATCGATCTACCTTTTATGTATGTGTGTGAAAGGGAATGATATAAATATCTAATATTAATACTAGGTATTTTACTTATAATATTCTCAAGCAATTGATATCCACAGTAAACAGAATAGTACATTACACTCACTAACGAACACAAGGAGAACCATGAGAAAAGTCTAGATAACATACATAGCTAGACATAGGACTTCGTAGTTATTTGATAAGAAATTCTTGTACTTAGACTTAACTTTCATTTCCTCAAGATGAAGCAAATTCCAGAAGTAAGAACATTTTTCTTTCGTTTATTATAAGAGCACAAACTTTCACCGATTAAGTTGAAAGGCTTATACCATTAAAGCGCGCGTTATGATGAAACGGAATCACTTTACCATTGCTGTAAAACATGACAGGAGTGCGTCAACGTTGCCCACACCCACGTTAGCCCACTGCTGGTGGTAGATGCTAAAATTCATTTTATTATTATGTACCTCTACATTATAGTATATGTGAAATTTACACAATAATCGCTTCAAGATGAATACTACGAATAGTTCTTTCAAGTAAGTAGTTCTTTCAAGAATTACTGTATACTTACATTTTACTTTTGTAGTAAATATTACTTCTGTCTTCTTCTTTCTTTACCTCTTTTTCTCTAACCTCTACCTCCCTCTCATCTACCTCCATCAATGCTTTGGATTCAACTATCCCGTATACCCTAAGTTATAATTATAGGTTGGGAGCTAAGTTCAAAGTACTCGGGGACCTGGGGCGTGATGCTAATGATTTTAGATCCCCATCTGATGATTGATTACGAAATCATTAATAACGCCTTCAACTCAATTGATTCGATTCTAATTCAATTTCTAAACTAATCTCCACCTGTTACATTCGCCTTGGTGATTATGGTGGGTAGTAAGAATATAACTTCATTGTGACCTTGTGATTGTTTAATATTGTATTACCGTAATTATATTGCAATTACCGAAAATTCGGTAAAAAAAAGTCCTTAGTAGATGAGAGAAATTAATTAGATTTTTTTTGATGAACCAACGAGATTCGGTTAACGTTATCCTGATGGTAAGCGATATGTTTCTTGAGGTGTAATTATCAAGTATCGTTACCTCAGTAATTTTACTAGCATACAGCAACTATCAATCGGAACCCAGTAATATCCGCACAGTACTGTTTATAACTACAATAGGCTTTGCGGTGGTACCTAGATGCTCTTCAGCAGAGATCCAGGGTAAATACAGTTAGGATGATATACACTACAGCATATTAATCTCACCGTCTGAAGTAAGATGTTAAGTCTAAGAAGAGTTATAATCATTAGTAGTAAAGTTACTATAGTAATTTACTACAACTCCTTTCAAGCCGAATAACTACTTAAAAGGTCTAGTTAGATACTTAACTTATTTTTAACTTTAACCTCGCTTTAGTGTTTAATGAGTAAGTAATAAAGTCTATAGGTAAAGGAACTAAGTGCCGCGGTCCTTTCAAGGAAAAATGGTGTAGTTAAGTTAAACTACAATTATTACTACGCTGACGGTAATACTAATTGTAGTTCTCGATTTGTATCGACCTAGATGCAAATAGCTATGCATGCGAACAAGTTTTAGACTATCATTTTTGTTGGACCAGGCCAGGGGTCGGCAACATGCGGCTCTTTGGATGTGAACCTGAGACTCTTTGGTTCCACATTCAAATAATATTTTCTTAAAAAAATCATTCTGAATTAATGAACTAGGATTAGTTACAATTTCTTTTTCAATGAAAAACACTTCTTATGTATAATATAGAAAAATTATTTAAATGCTAAATACAAATAATTAAAAAAAATTAAGTTGGCGAAAAAAAGAGCGTCTCTTAAAAGAGTATGAAATTTTGTAAATTGTAGTTTTTGACTATTCCGGCTTAATGGTTGCCGACCCCTGGATTAGGCGAAAGAATGAGCAAAGCGTTCACCTGATTGTAAGTCATTGTGACCTTGTGATTGTTTAATATTGTATTATCGTAATTATATTGCAATTACCGAAAATTCAGTTAAAAATTTTCCTTAGCAGATGAGAGAAATTAATTTGATTTCTTTTCGATGAACTCCTCGAGTCAGATCCCAGTCAGATCACACCCGTCAATCAAAATTCTACTATAATTCCTTAAATGTTTTCATGTGTTATCCCCCTTGGTTGATTTGGGCCAAATATTGACTATTATGCTTTATTTTCCAATCTTATTCCCTTTCTTTATATTTCTTTTTTTCATTCTTATACTCTCTTTTTTGCTTTCTTATATCCTTTTTTTTACATCTTAAGCACTTATTGTTGCCACGATGACCTTTTTGAAAAGTTTTTGAAATGTTTGCTTTGGTCCTCATTCATCAGTGCTCATGTGTTTAGAAAGCGGCTGCCGTTTGCGGATCCGCTATAATCATTTTAATCACCAACCATTGTTCCGTGTTTCGAGTCAAATCACCGCGGTGATGTCAATGCACCCGTTATCATCTCGCGCTGAATACAATTTGCAAGAGTTGATATTCCCAGCGATAGTGGTAATTGGGAGGCAGCGCGCTCTGCTGCAGTGTGCACTCGTGGACCGAACGCTGCGTTCTTATGCAGCTTCAGTATTATCGATTTTGATAATTTTACTGCTGTAAAATAATTATTTAAATAATACATAAAATTAATAACTATTTATCTATACGGATTTGCAAATTCGTTCATTATCATCCTTAAACTCCTTGAGAGGAAAATGTAAGGTTTCAAATTCCATCAATAAAAATAGTGAATATACACCAAGTAGAATCACGATTAAAATAAAACCTTCAGTTAGTACACTTAATTAATTACGAGACAAGTTAACAAGAAGAAGAATGGATAAATGACCTTAAATGACCTTGTGAGAGAAGACCATAAGTCCAAGTAAAGAGAAGGTAAATTGGCTGTATGTTGTAAATTTTAGTTATTTGTAGCATATCATGTGTAAATATATTTAATATGAAAGGTTCTTTAATATAATTATGTAATTTTTTCTTCTTCTAACTCGTACTTCCTTATTACTGAGGGTCGTGGTCATCAGGTAGTGAACCAGACGACAACTTTATTGTCAGTTATAATGTAGTGGTGTTACCATTGCCTTCTCCGTTTCACATAGTAGTCCGATCACGGATGGTCATCACATAGATAGATAATTTCCTCTTCATGTTCTCCTTATCCGTTATAGCACATGATTAGTTGGTGTTATACAAACTTCACATTCCAAGAGTGAATAAGCATTTGCTAGGTTGCGCTTTACCAACATAGACCACATTATAATTTCAACCGATGGACGTCCACTGCTGGACATTGGTTTCTTGTTACTTCATAAAATACTATCTTATGCTGTTTAGATCCAGTAGCTAAAAGCGATTCTTAGTTCGTCTGTCCACCTAGTAGATCTAGGCTAGATTATCGCTTAATACGAGGTGGGATTGTGGTCAAGCGTTGACTTTTATCTTTGGTGCATGCGGGATTTGAAACTGGTGCTTTCGGAGTTGAAGGCGTACAAAGTTTAAATATGTAAGAAATTGATAATAAAAAAAAATGCATTAAAATAGCTGTGTGAGTAACGGTTGCGTGTGCAGGCGGCCTGTGCTGTTCTGTGTTATCTGTGGCGCGGAGCTTCTGCTAACGGTATCGAGCTGCGGGGAAATATGGTGGTATTGTTAGCGGGAACCCGAGCCAAGGCATTTTCAGTTCCGTGCCTGTTTAACTGAATGCGGATATCTTGGCGGGGCCGATTTATACTTAAATGGTGTTAGAGGTGCATCTCTAATAATTTTACGGTACAAAACCATATTTTATTTTTATAGACAATTTATGGCTATAACAACATTAATTTGTAACATTGAATAAAATCAAGAGCAATTTATAAGAACACCAATAAATAGCACATAGATTAAGACCACAAACAATGGACATTTACAGAACATAAATAGATACAATCAGTATATAAACAAAAACAACAGAACAAAAAAGTAATCTTAATAAAAATGTAACATTTAATAAAGGTTTAAGGAAAGAAGAAAATACTTAAAGAAATCTTTTTTTGAACACGTAGAGGTACAGAAAAACGGACTTAATACCATAAGACCTCCTCTCCCATTCCACTATAGGGTCAAGCAGATAACTTAAGGGATGCAGTAACAAGTTGTAATCTAAGATACAGATATGTTAAATTTATCCGGTTTTATTTAAACTTTGTAGAGTGAAAGAAAGCAAAAGGCGGAAGCATAATGTCACGATATTACAATTATATGATACTGGTGGTAGGTATCTTTATTAAAGACCGGCTAGGTAGTGTGAACATTCAAATTGTGGTATGATTTACTTGTTGAGGCTTTCCATAAAGGCTACAACGTAAAGTTCTTCAGGAAAGGCGTGAAGAAGTTTTTACAGGGTTAGCAAGACCTTTTTTTATATCCACACGATGATACATGTCTTAAAGCACGTGATATTAGTTGTTATACTAACTGAATGTAAATTGAAAAACTCATTGATGCAGGCAGGATTCGAAGTCGGTACCTTCAGTGTGGAAGGCGTTCAAACCGCTAGACTATCACGGCTCTATCACGGTAACACGTTAGTGATACCTCTAGTGTTATTGGCGGTCAACACCAACCAGGCCGCAGGCCTAAGTGTCATCCAAATGGTCTTAAGAAAAAATATTGCTGTGTCCGGAACACAGTAATGTTTAACCTAGTAGTAAATCTGCTAAAGCTGCGCTTTACTTATTACTTGTTATAAACAATTTTAATTATTACTAACCATTGAATTTTAACTGGTGGTCTTTGTTGCTACAGAACGTCAGGGTATCAACTCCTATTGCAGCCGGCAAATAGTATAGTAAAGAGATTACCATCAGTAGTGGACCGCTGCTATTGATGGTGATGATGAAAGACTGTGTTTCGTTTTCAAAGGTGTGCTAGTAATATTACCGGAGTAACGAGACATACCATACGGCTCAAGGCGACGAATGCATTATGATGCTGTGTATACCATCTTAAGCACAGCTTCGTTATGGGCACGCGATTCACTTACCATTACATGAAAATCAATGAATAAGATAATTCATTATCATATGAGTTCACTATATAAAAGAAAACTGTTAAAATGATGCGTAATAGTATAACAAGATTTTTTCTGTTTTACACCACACATATGTGTATGTTAGATTTCTCCACAAACAGGCATTAAAGTTTTATTTTATAATTTACAAGTCAACGTCTAGTTGAATGAGTGTCTAAAGCCCTTGCTTTGTCGGCATTAATAAACAAGTTTCAAACAACAATAAAACTACTCGTAAAATTTTGAGGTTACGTCAGACATTTTGTTCCGACGTAAAATTAGGCATTAACATAAAAATGTAGACATCAAGGGGAGCAATGTGTGGCATGATCATCATAATTACTTTAAATAATACCAACCTGTGATATATCATGTTACAAGATTTATTCTGAACCAAGTCATTACAATACGCATTAATACTACTAACTAATGGCGCGCGGGCACGCGACTGTGAAGACGCCACTTCATATTTATTATTCGAGCACTTTCTAATAAATATTTGAGAATTATAATCGTAATCCTTACTACGTGGTTGTCGACATTTCAATGTTTACGGCCAATAACCATAACTGGAACCGATTAATTATGTTAATAAAAATATATACAACCTCTTTAAAAATATGCTTCCCTAAAACCAATGACACAAACATGCAGTGACGTTTTATTTACAATGTGACAGCTGTCAAAAGTTCCCGCTAAAACTTATTCATCCGGTATTTTTTATCCATTTGACATAACGAAAATACTCTTTAATAATGTTTTTTACACGATTTACTGTACTACGTGGTCTATGTTTGTGTTGTCTTTCGTTTTACGAACGGAAAATGGTCACTAAAGTTCTGGATTCTCTTTCATATTAGCAGAATTTCACTTTTATACCGAACATTTTTCTATACCCTGTGTGTATTCTCACCATCACTAGACATTGGCGAAATTATTGCGCAGAGCAGTAGAAACTATAAACCGAAATATAATAATTTTTTTTATCTGCATTCACCTCTCAATTTCACGTGTTTTTAATTGAGAAGCTAGTAAAGAATACTTGCTTTAAATACTAACTCATATATTAGGATCTGTTGAAACCGTTTAGATAGTTCATTTTTTTTGGGTTGAAATTTAAATTATTAACATACAAATTGGTAATATTTAAAAAGAAAGATATAGTTCACTTTTAAAAGCTTCGCTAAAAGCAAATTGTTTTATAAACTCAACATCTATCCACAACATATTCATGAGGAGAGACATGAATATATTTTTTTAAACTATTGAGCAGGTATTTTAACTGTCTTATTAGATTCGTCTCGTTTCGGTCCGTCCATACAAATCGTCGAATTATCGATCGAGTGGTTTTTATTTTGGATTATGTTAATACAATTAAACATTATTACATTAAATTGTTTATTATTATTACACTAATAACAACTTAAACTAACATGGAATTATGCCGCAGACAGTTATACCGTTTCTTTTAATTTGATTAATAAAGTTTTAACTTAATTTCTTTATACGAAATCTTCATTGACTTTATACATTTAATTATACTTCCTGATTAAAATTATATGTTATATCATCATTGGTTTGTTTATACAAATTTATTATATGATGTATGTATCTAAAGGTTTTAAAACATGATGAACTTATTATACTGTTTTGAATTATTTTTAACTACTAACTTCAATGGTAGCTTTTAATAGTTATTTTAAACGCGTAGTAATTTAAGTATTTTTGTTTAATTTGAAATTGAAAATTTGGTATCGATTTCTAAATTAGACTTAAAATATAATCGTTTCATCGACTACAATCGATTAAAATAATTACATGTAATCGAGAGCAATCATTATTCATAAAGAAATCTATAATTATTTCGCAGGCTGCAAATCATTTTTCAAGAGATCAGTGAGAAGGAACCTGACGTACTCCTGCCGCGGCAATAGGAACTGCCCCATCGACCAGCACCATAGAAACCAATGCCAGTACTGCAGACTAAGAAAATGTCTCAAAATGGGCATGAGAAGAGAAGGTGAGTCGTTTGGAATGTTCATAAAAAAAAAAACTGACGCGATTGATTACAGTTAAAAGAAAATTTTACTAACCACCGATCAATTGGTTCCGAAGTAGTAAACTGTTTCTCGTGTACTAACTGCCATGCCTGTATTGAGACATTTTGAATGTTATGTTACTAAAGTTTTCTTTTTTTTTGTTCGCCGGTACTTAATTCGACTCTGTAAGTACTATGTAATATAAGTTTGATTTTGTATTTGTTGTATGCTCGTTCGCTCAATTCCTACAGGCTTGTAATATTTACTTTGAACGCATCCTTAGATACAGCAGCAGCTTATTATAAACATTTGTGTACTAGTCTGCAGTAATATCGCATTGTTATAATTAAAATGAATTCACTTAAAATTATATAAATTATACCAGCAATAAAATGAGTATACCAATTTCTTACTGGTGACAAATCTTAACTGAGACCGTCTGGGTAGGTATCACCGCAGCTACTATTTCTACCGTCAAATAGTAATAAGTAAATATTACTATGGTCCGGTTTAAAGCGTGTTCTAGCTATGGAAATTACTACGGTAACGAGACTTAACATCTTACATTTCAAGGCGACGAGCGTAATGTGGGTATACCATCTAAACCAGCGCTGTCTTGTTATGGGCAAGCGTATCACTTACCATATGAATACCTTACTCGTTTTGTCGCTTCGACATATAAAAAATATTACTCCACATTCCTCGCTACTGGGACTGAACTTTCTCTCATATATTCCTCGTCATTCCTAATATTGTTTACACACAAGAGGGCCAACATCAAATGATTTAAATATTCTGAATGTTAGATAAAAACCAGTAAACTCAGATTCATCATCATCAGCGGATAGACGTTCACTACTGGACATAGGCTTGTCCCGATATTGAAGGGATTTAAGTCATCTCCCACCACGCTGGTACCACGGGTTGGTGGGGAATCAGAGCCTCGTTTGTTGATTAGCAGGATGCACTACGAGCTGGTGAGATTGGTTTAGATCCCGTGAGGTGTTGCAAGGGATATCATACACCCATTTGAACTGGACTCTGATTATAATATATAATTGACAGATGAAACACAGCGATGATATTATGTGTATGCTAGCAACCGCTGTGCACATATAATGTGTGTATGCTAGCAACCGCTGTGCCATAGGAGCAGTTAAATCGCATAGCATCCAACAAAAAGCAAGTTTATTGTCGCATCGCGTAATTAGTGAATTCATTAATCTTACGGAGCCATTAGTTGGACATCAGCCCAAGGGCATACTCTAAATAACTGTTTGACGATCGGTTATGTGCTGTAATAGGTTATTATTACCGGGAATTAATATGGTCGGTTATTGTTTTAAAGACAGATTTGATTAATGATATTGTCGGCCGTTTGTATTAGCCGCGTAATGCTGAGCTCTTCGCGGTTAGAGCACTGTACGGGTCACAGGTTCGAGTATCTATTGCTTTTTTTTAACAAACAAATTAAAATACTCTTCGTTCCGGGATTTTATCTTAACGATCCCACTGTGAGGACTCATAGCCACTATTGCCAATAAAGTAACATATCGATCAAAGCTGTTGTTCTTTGAACATATTGGTTTAATCTCAATGAACTTCTTTCTCTGAATACTGAAGTACATTAAAGATCGAACCTGGACCTCTTCGAGAACGGAAAGAACAAACTGATCTATTATAGCTTTCATCACCGGACGACAAGGCGCACGGCGAGACTCCATCCTTATGTTGTAAACATCCCCAGTTCGCGCACTAAGA
>DWLS01000979.1:0-24812 GCA_018246255.1 Pachliopta kotzebuea | reverse complement strand
TATGTAAGTTTAAATATATGTATGTATATTTGTACTGTATAGAATATATAACATTCTCTAGTAGTTTGTTTTTATAAACATGTTTGTATTACATTATTATTATATATATAAGTTTAAACATATATTAATATGTAAGTTTAAATATATGTATGTATATTTGTACTGTATAGAATATATAACATTCTCTAGTAGTTTGTTTTTATAATTATGTTTGTATGACAATATTATTAATATTAATTATACTTTTTTTTTGTTTTATTTTATATATTCTCTTCATATCCAGAAAAGTTTACTGGAAGAGAATGCCTTGTGTCATTATGTCCGCGTTTTTGTTTACTGTCTCTATTGTACATAATGTTTTTATTATACAAATAAAGTGTAAATGAATAAAAATAAAAAATAATTTCATTATCATACAGCACCGTTCAAATCGGAACACAGTAATGTTTGCACATTACTATTTAGCGGTAGATATGAGAGCTGCGGTGGTACCTAGACGATCTCCGTCAAAAGACCTACCCCTAGAATATATTACAGTAATATTGATTGAATCGTATTTCGAATCTTATAGTATCAAGTAAGTCGGTCTTCCGGCTGATAATAATGATAATGATCTAGTCAGGTTTAAAAGAACAGAGACCTATTTACACAGGAAGATGGATTCCCCGTAAATCATAATAACACCAGAGTTTTTAGCGTTGGGAATAATGAGACATTGGAAAGGTACATCGCGGCCGCGCCAGGGACACCAGCAAGAAACTATCCGTGGAGACGTTAATAGCCCAGCAGATGCGAGTAACGTCTCCTAATCGGAATTCAATCGCTAATAACTCCGTCACGCCGCCCATCAATCACCGCACACCATTATCATAAACAGTCCAGGTCTTCCAGCATAACTTGGCGTTTATTGTGCGATGAGACTCATGAAAAATAACCGGGGACCTAGGAATTCTAGCTCAGATACGCTGTTTTACCTTTTTGCTGGGACCTCGACTATTCTCTAATTGATCGTTTGATAAAAACGTAACAGTGTTGATTTCTTATTTATAGCTCCAATGTAGTGTATTTAAATGTGAAAATTAGTTACAAACCAGCGAGAAAAATATTAATGGAGCGATTATGGTAAACGTTATAATGGCTGCTTCCTCTCAGTACTGTCAGGGTTTAAAATACATTTATTTTTATATCGTTTCAATGTTGGTAAGTCTCTTTTGCTCGAGTCTCAAGTGATGAGCGCAATGTGGTATGTATACCATCTTAACTAGCGCTGCGTTCTTATGGACAAGCGTAACACTTACCATTAGTTGGACGCTTTGCTCATTTCGTCCCATCATCAATAAACAAAAAAGCTAAATATTAAGTGGTGAAGATACTTACATCTTCAATCTTTATATAGAATATCAGTGCTTTATCTGTATGAGCAAGCTAACCATCCAGCTCGCACAATCGGCTAATGCATACAAACCCTAAGTCAACATTGTGAAATTATTCAAAGCCATCAGCGTGTTGCAAATGTCGGACAAGTGGATTGACGCTCAAATAAAGACTGTAAACAGATGAACTACCGCTCCACGTTCCGCTGTAAATCTACGCCATTGAAACGACCATCATCGAGAGAAATTAGAGACCGGCGAGCGGTGGACCCGTACACCCTCGCAACACGACGGAGCCACTGTGGACCCTGAGGGGACAGAGGGCTCAGGCACGACTGGCCGCCGCGGAGCAGCAGGGTCACGCAGCAAGGATTATTCACGGAACGTCACAATATTTTAAACGAATACATTAAGTTCTGACCCTGCGCCGATAATATAGGTGTCCGCTTTAACGGATGGGCAAAAATAAACAATTCCTCTTCTACATTCCGAAGAAGGAGATAATTTTCTGTAAGTAATACCCCCGACAGTACCTTAGATTACTTTCATCTTCTTCATCTAATCTATATATTTGCTAAGACAATTTTTTGATATTGAAATTATAAACAAATAAATTTTCTTATTGATACCTGTAAGGTGCTTAGCTGAAAGGACACATCGAAAAACACACAACAAACAAGTTAAAAATGTTAGTATGTAGTACTTATGTTTAACAAACAATACACTTACCTTGCCAAGTTTTCTTTTTTCTTTCTTCTAATTTCACTTATGAATCTAGATTGGCCAATCTTAACATATGTTAATGTTGTCGATGCCAAACGAAAGCCGAGTAGAACCCTCAGAGCCCAAAAAGAACCCGTTTGAAAACTTTTCAGCGATTATTTTATTATAGGTGGTAATTGTATAAAACCGGCAACAATAATTACTACGAGCGATACTAGTTTGGCATCGACGTGTTTTAAAATATCAAACGACCGTTTCAAGACATACCTTCAAACAGGTGATATCAATGAAAACCATCTCGAAACGGTCGGTTATCCGAATTTAACCAAACACCTTTGAATACGCTTTAACTTTTTGAAAATAACCTGCATTGATTAATTTTTAAGATGCCAAAGGGAAAATGATTTGCGTGGTCCGTTTTGGCGGCAACCAAAATTAAAATACTCCAAAATTCCATTGAATGCGGACATATAACTTTAGGCCTTTAAGTTATATGGCGTATATCAATAGAAAAGAGTAGTATTTCAAGATGGGGCCCCATGGTTGCCGCCCCTAATCACATTGCTGTAAACGGTATCTGAATTGAGGTCTCGAAAAATCTAGGTATAAAATATAAACGTGAGTATAAATTTATTTCTGAAACCTCAATCCAAGATAATGGACTGCACACAGAACCATGTTCCGAAGCTGTATCCGATGGTGGTGGGGGGTGAGAAGGCGCTTAAACTAATGATAATGCAAAACCTGATCAAATTTTTCAACGTTTTATTTTTTATAATTTTTTTAATGTCTTCCTCCCATTTCGTCTATGACATTGTACAAACACGTAATATAAATTATTCGAAACGATAAAATAAGTCATTATTAAAAATAGTGTAGATTAAATCTTTTTCATCAAAAAAAAAAATATTTAAATAGAAAAAACTTGTACAACATTGCATCTAGTATTAAAATTACACTCGCTTAATACGTTATTGTATTGTACATATTTACAAGAAATGTATTTTACAGTAACAATGATTTAGCGTCTTTCAGGTATTATATATCTATCACATTATCATAATGAGTGACTTCCGGGGTACAAAGTTCAACAAATGGTCTCATATTCATTCGACCTCCAAACTTAACTTGAGAAGTAGCTCTTGCAATAATTGCTACGTTCAAGTCGCCTATTTCACAACCACTTTAAGTCTCCGAAAATATTCTCACAACGCGTTGCATTTGTACGTTGAACACCAGCTTTCACATACGATATACTTTAAAAGTTTGCTACGTTCAATATGAAAATTCTAAAATATCTTCACAGAAACAAAATTTAACATAACATCATTTATTTGATTTACTAACAAATTGTTACAGTTAACATTTTGATAAACTGTGTTTCTATAAAGAACAATACAAAATTTCAAAAAGTAACAGAAGTTGATCTGTGTATTGAAAAGAATGATATTGGAAATATTATTGATATAAATTTAAATGAAAAACATTACGCGACTAACTAGCAGCTGTAGTATAGTAAAAATGTAGCTAAAGCTCCATTTAATGAACACTATAAATTCGAAACAAACAGCGGCTGCTCGGGCGCGGTAATCGCACGCGAACACGGGGCAGCTTTTAAACGGGAATTGAATTATTGCGCGTCGCACATTTATCAGCCGACCATGAATAATCGCCTCAAAAAGCAATGAAGCCCGTCGAAAAACTTAATTTCATATTTAAATATACGCTTTCAGACATTTTAGGTTCGTTTACGCCCGAACCCAACGCGAATCGATTGAGTTTACATCTGCACTTACTGTCCCCGCTAATAATAATGTAACGGGTTGTCTCTTTGCAAAGAATATGATGAGCGTTTGAAAAGTGATCAATCGAAAGACCATCAATCTTTTTGAGGCGCGTCTTCAGGACGAGTTCACGTTCGATAAGGATCGGGCGAGGACACAAAAGTTCAATTTGCTTCACCTCTGTTACAAATGTCGGAGCCGCCCGCGTGCGTTTTGCACTTAAAAAAATTTCTCTTTGTTTTGTAAGGTTAAAAGGTTGTAAAGATGTTACGAAACCAAAGAACGCGATAACAATTCGAAAACATTTGTATCGAAGGTAAGAAATTCTTTAAGTGTTTGATGATAGTATAATAACTAAAAATAAAAACTCAGTGAGTTCAAAAATTCTCTTTGATATTGTCTCCAATTAAAAATGTAGATATAGTAATAATCCTTGGATCATTTAAGTGCAATGGACTAGCGACGTCATTTAAGTACATAGTATATTCTGTAAGTAACCGATCATTTTGCCGCAAACAACCTAAATTACATAATTTGACCAAGTTATAACAAAGCTTTGAATTTTTTTATTAACAGGCAACAACCTGTTAAATAATACTGTATTCACAAGTCGCACAGTTCTTTTTAAGTACTAATATCAGCTTCCCACTTGACAAAAAATCACTAAGGCACTTGTAGTCTTTTCGTTACCATCGTATATGTTAGGATACATCATTTATTACTTATTATCTAATATATTAATTTATTATTTATTTTAACATAAACATTGCGAGCTCCATCGCTACTAGCATTATGAACAATTACAAAATTGACAATTATTCTGGATGCTAGTAGAATTGGATTTAGTGCACACTGACTACTTATTAAACGATTTGTGTATTAAACAAAATAAATTACACTTCTCATTAGATATAGAATTTATAGCACCAATTGAATTTCTCTCGTGATAAACACTTAATATGTAGACAGTGTACAATATAAAGAAAACAATATTTAAGACACACATCATGCCTTAAAAACTAATTATACACTCGTTACGTTGGATGGATCACAAACACTGTTATACGAACACTAAAGCAGAAACTGGGAATGTTACGTTACAATACAGGTATCAATACCACACGGGACTATGTCCCGATGAAATATATAAAGATCGTTAAAACTGGATAGACTAAATAAAATATATTAAGATTAACGCCTAAAAATAAACCAAAGAACAATTTATATATAAAGAGATCACCTAATAGAATGAAACGTTATCCAGACTGCAGCAGTACCAGAGTTGCTAGCACCAATCGTAAGCGTGGAAGGTGGTGAAGTAGAAGCGGGATGCGATGGGATGCGACGGGATGGGAGGTACGGTTTAAATCGAACTAAAATCTAATTGTTGCTTTCAATTATCAAAATCATAACTATAACCTATACGGACGATGGCACTTGATTAATGGCCTGAGAATTAATCGAGTAAAATGCATTAGAGTAAATCCTTACATTTAAAGTAATAACGCGAAATTATAAACAAAAATTTACATAGCGAACGTAAAGTATTTTATTATGCTAAGCCTCGCGTCTCGTTTGATTTGGTAAGTCGAGTCACGTCCCAACGATATTTGTTTGTTTGCCTGCTATCCAGGTCTGTTGGCTACTTGTGCATTGTTTGTTCCTCTTCCATGACAGCTATTTATGATAGTTTTATGATAATGACTTATGGACATGTTCCTGTACATTCATGAGGATTTGAGTTAGGTCGCGATAAATCATTCCGAAAACTGATCTGAGCGTGGCACGAGATATTCAAAAACAGTTACGCCAGACCAGACGTCCGCAACGTGATTCAGGACTAGACTATAAAATATTATGCTACCGATGTCTAAAATGTAAATGGTTTCTAAATTTCATCGAGATTTCGTCGCTTTGGAAAGATTTGTTTTATTTATAAATTGCCGTTATAAGAGAATATCAGTCCGATGGCCTGGCAAAGTAAGGGGCTCTCGAAGATTAAGCCATAATTTAAAGAGGATGCTCATTTCGAAATGTGAGGCAAAATGGTCGCAAATGCGTTTTACCGCGCGCACCACCTACGTGTTGATGTCATTCTTGAAAACACAGTTACTAATAATCCGATACATAACAACATTGAAAAAAAAACTTGAATAAAACATGAGAATGTAAGGTGTAAACCGATAATACGAATATTTAATATCGTTACAGTTTTTTAAATATTTCTTTTATCTTGCAATTTATTTGGATTACAAAAACTTTTCTACGTAACTGCACCCCGAGGCGAATCCCAGTTTACATACTAAAACTAGTAGTAAGTCTCATGCCGGAGATCGTCTAGACAGATACCGTAGCACCTATTTAAACCGTTAAAGAGTAGTAAGCAAGTATTACTATGTCCAGGTATAAAAGGTTATGTTAGTAGTGAAGATATATGTGTTTCAAGACGACGAGCACGATGTGGTATAGTGTTTTTAATGTATCACTTAACATGAGGTAAACATCCTGCTGGTTTCGTCATCTCGTGGAACAAAACAAAAACTATTAAAAATTGGAAAGTTTACAAAGTTGTATAGGACGTTATCGCCGCGAAGACCATCAGATTGCGATTTTTTAAGTTGGACGCGTAGGCGGCGCCCGCTTCGCCGTAGGCGGACGGAAGTGAGAGCGGCGGGTTGAACGTTTTGCATCTTCGTCTAACGCCCGCGGGGGCATATTAGCGCGAACGAAATAGCAAACGCCAACAATAATGTCACACATCACAAAACACGATACAAACATTGCCAAGGCTCTTTAGTTTACGATCACTTTCGATTCCGTGACGCAAGCGATGATCAGAATTCTGAAGCAACGGCGGCGTACCGCCGCACATACTTCTTTCATTGAGATATATGGTAATTATATATTTCGCGACATTAATGCCAAAATTATAATATTCCGATCACGAACCGTTTCCAGGCGGGCAAAGAAATTGCTTTAAATACCGGGTTTGGAAGTTTCACCCCTTCAAAATGACTATATTTCAACGAACTGACGACTCAATAACGGTTCAAAATTAATTAAATGATTAAATAGCTAACTATCTTACGCGACTACTTTTAAATCAGTGTAATCGGGAGCACCGCAATTGCTTTTGATATTACATCTTGTAAGTAAACATGCGGATACATTGATAATTAAAATTCACTCCTCGCCCTGCCTCGTGAGTTATAATAGAACTAATGACGTCTCATTGTGATGATTCGTTTCTAGTACAATCTTCAACAAGTTTGCATGTTTCACTTATAATTCCACAACTAGAGTCACTTCCTTTTGTAATTTACGAATGTTTCAATCATTAAAAAATCATTTTTAATATCAACCTCTTTTTATTCAATACCTAAACGATGCTATAACAGAAAGGATAGAATATAATTACGACAACGAACACAGTCGTTTTGCGCCTTCCTTGTTTTCATAAAGTTAGAACAAGAAAATCGTACGACTATGTGAGGTCTCTAATAGATACGGGTCGATTTTACGGCACAATCGTGTATACCGCGACGCGACCAAAGCTATGGCAATAAAATTGGCCTACGACCACCTTTTGTGTAACACATGGGAAATGGTTAACGACGTTACAGAAGAATATGCTTTAAATAAAAAAATAGATAAACAATTTAGAATTTAAAAAACTGACTTTAAGAAATTTTATATTAAGATACAATAGATACGAATTTCAATCTAATACGCCCTAATATACAATCGGTAACAGCAATATTTCTCACTATCCCAATATTAAGTCAAAACTAACAGAAATACTGAAAGCATCAATTTGGTATACCGGCTAACGAGATGGTGATGGACCTCCTTGATAACGATGAAATACCTGGTACGCGACAACGCACCGATGTATCATTACACTCTCGGTACGAATTCAAAGCACGTATTGGTACAAGCTCACATTGGATATGATAATACCGGAATATCTACACTGATAATGGAATGTGAAATGAAGTTGTGCACTTTGAAATTTCTCCAACGATGATTAATTAAAGATAATGTTGCATAAATTGGTGATTCTTTAACTGGTAATTTCGTAGGAAATTATCTGTAATTACTAGTAATTATGCATATGTAACTCAAAGTAGATGGAAGTGAACTGAGAAGGCAGACGATGATCATGAACTCAAGACTCGTCCTAGCTGCGCACTTTTTTTAACACGAAATAAAAAAATCAATACATATAATTTACTAGGTAAGATTATACCTATCCTTCAACCCAAAACCTAATAGATTATTTAGTACATAACATGAAAAAAATTGGAACATTAACAATTCCAACCCCGGATTGTATACATAACGTCCAGTGAGGTTCATCCATAAATCATAAGAGCACTGCGGAAGGAGTCGCACGCGCCGATTGTCCACGCAACCGAAACAATTTTATACTTCCAACATTATATAGATCAATTCCCCAAATTCATTTTAATTTGAAAAAAAATTTATGCAATATGTTAAAAAGTTAATGTAAGATATTCGTTCCAGACAAAATATCTGTGGGTAATTACAGTAGAAAATCGTAAATTATCGTATACTAACGTTACGTGATAAATATTTATCATTAAAATTAAAAAATACGATTACGACCTTAACGATTTTACAATTTAATACAAAATTATCTTTCGAAAGTTTTATATCAAAGGCAGTCCAACGCCGCAAGGTCCTCAAGCTAGCTTCGGAAGGACACGACCCACGCGCGACGTGAGTCGATATCGAGTGATTATATCACCGCTTATGTAGGTGGCCATATAAGGTCAATTGTTCAAAACACAAACAGAACGCCCCGCTCTATGTTCTATGATACAAATCAATCCCGAGCAAAAGAATTTAGTATGCTCTGAAATAATAAAACCACGTTTGGTTTTTTGCGTCGTTACGCAAAATAGGCAAACATAACCCTCACGTCATAGCAATTGCAATTGCACAAAACAATCAGTCCGGAAGTTTAAATAACACAATATTAATCTACTAAATGATCAAATTTTACGTAAAGTCGACATGTCTAGAAACCTTAGAAATTTCACAAGCTAAAACCTTGTCTGTAGATAAAGGTTGTTCCTGTTTGAACCGTATCCGACAACAAAAATCACATAGTACTTTCAGTTATACAAATCCAAAAATTTGGACTGATGAAATGTGAATGAATGAAAGCATTCGTTCGTGTCTATGTTTTTCATATCGGTGAAAGACAAAGCTGTAGCGACAACTTTAGGATATTTCCCACGTAATAGAAAAGCGGAACTAATTCGTAGCACGTACGGCGGATTAGCATTTGAAAGCTCATTGTTTGCGTTAGCAACAATTTGAACGGTCAATAGAGGGAAAAAAGTATGATGGATTGTGGCGCAGAGCGACCGAAGATTCGTTCTCAGAGCTGAATAGCCTTCGTACTAGCGGAACACGCGTGCGGAATACATTAAGCCGTGGTACCTTGCAAAGTATAGACTGGGCAAAATTCATCGTACACAATACCATATACGCCTCTGATGAATTCTCACGCCTTTTGCAGGTGGAACAGTTGTCTGACCTAGTATCTTAATTTAATTGTGTTACACATTTTCGCAATATTACGTCAACAAGTACATATAGTTACGTCGCCGTTAACGGAATTTTTACGGAAGGGCAATGGTATAAAAAATAGCAATAATTTTTGGAAAGATGATGCAACAATTAATGATTATACACATATTTATAATGAATATTTAACTTCATACGTAAATCGCATCAGTAAATCTAAATGAGCTGAGGCCAGCTGTTCCCACGTAGCTGTCACGGCGGGCATAGACTCAGTGCTGCCTATCGTCCTATCTACACAGCAGTGGACAATCCGCTTAACAAAGGCTCACCGACTAAGGCCCGGCTCGATCATTTCCCACGCGGTAACGGTCGACGGCGAACCGGGACGCCCGGACTAAACTAACAACTCTCGTATTTTCCACACGTACAACATCCATACCTAGTCCAGTTCGCAGCGTCCCCGAAGTCGCTAAGTCGAGCCGAAATGAAACAAGAATAAGCGACGATGAAGAGTCGCGGGCCCGGCCGGAGCGGCGCGTCGAGATGGACGCACAAAAGGATGACCGATAACTTGTATGTTCCCTCGATGACAGAAGAAAACATTGTTTGCGTTGTGAACAATAATCTTAAAAATTGACCATCACGTCGATGAAAAGAAAGGCCGGCTCACCCGAGACAATAATAATACTCTATGTATCTGTCTCTCCGTTTCGGAGCTAAATGTACGATTACATTCGCAGCGGGCAGCGATCATTTGGACACGAGTTACCATATGAAATGTGTACACGAAACTGACACAACGCAAACTTTTTATCTTAATCAACTAAGTGACAAAACGACCGAAACATTCACCAAATCGTAGGTGATAGTTTTCCTATAACAATGTGACACGATTAAAGATGATCACCACTGCACCACATTATGCTAGTCTATTTGTTACCATGAACTAAGTTTCGTTACCCCATAAATTCATTAGCTACAACACCCTTCAAACCACAACAGCAATGTTTGTACACAGATGTTATACGAGAAAATAAAGCTTTCAATTGTAATGCAAAAAGAAAACCTAATTATATCATTACTCATGACAAAATCTTTTAAAAATAATGAGACAAGCTCTTTTTATATTTAAACAGGTCAATTGACATTTCCGTCTTGTTATAATGAATAGATTTGTTTATATTTTTTTGTTACCGGTATTACTTAATACAGTTTAATAATATGTGGAACCTCACTCCGCGAAGCTCGTTTGCATTGATATATTTAAAAGCGCCCGTATTTCCTCAAAGCGGATATTTATTTTCGTTATACCCGCGTTTGTAGGGTAACACGTGCCCGTGTTGTTTTTGTTAACATTTATAATTCACTACAAGAGTGGGCTGATATTGCGTCGCAGTTGGAGAATAACTTCTGCCACGACGGATTTACCACTTTCAGTCCGAGTAGGTATCACCGCATCGTCTACTACTAACTATGGAGTAAGAATTATTGGAGTATAACCTTCAAAGGTAAGGAGACTTTCAGTTATAAGATTATCAGTGCATTATGTTGGTATAAAAACATCCGAAGTAGCATTTCATTGTTGTGGTGGTATTCGTGGTCTGTCTCCTGCTATTTTGTATAAACAAAGGCCAGCTTTTTGTATTGGTGATAAAGGGAGCTTTGATTGCTTGTAACACTATATGCGAGTGGGGCCGGCGGCGGTGACGCGCCACACGGTCCACGCTATTCCCGGCGGGCCTAATTTTAACCATGTGCGTTTCCCGGTCTAGTTTTAGGAAGTGGGCCGGCTTGCGTTCGCCGAATCAATCGCTATACATCGTCCGTCGGTCCATCCAGCGGCAGTTTAAGACAACACGCCTCCTTTTAAACTAGAATTGTCTTTACTTCTCAATAATGTGATCACAATTTAAAAACTAACTCTAAATCTGTAGAGGCATTTAAATAAAATTGATATATAACAATTGTATATTCAAATTGTTACAAAAATTCTAATAGATAAATAAATAAATTGAAGTTGCAAAATTGAGTTTGAGGTCGATATCGACGGATTTAGCGGAGCGCTTCGTTGACTAACAGCCTCCGGACGATGAATGAGCTCAATTAAAGGGAGTAATGGTACGACTATGGCAATTATTTACACAGCTTTAGAACGCAATTACGTGAAACCTTTAATTGGGGGCCCGGATAGAAGCAAACTTAACGGATGATGCAACCGTCGTCTGCCAATCAATAGATCCATCTGAGATGTTTGCGGATCGCGCCAGTTGATATATAAGCGCCCTTCCAATTATCGAAATGACACTTGGGACGTCCATATGGACTGGACGTTACAATTCAGACAAAATCTATAATGGATGAGACGCTGCCCGAGTCGGTCCAGTAAACGAGATCGTATGAACAAGCGCGCATACATAACCAAACAGACCGGCAGACAGTGGCTACCAGTTTATTAATCCACGATAGATTGCGAGTTTAAAACTTCTGAAGCACTCATCTGTCAAGTAGGGACGATCCCGCTTCATGTGAAATGATGATGCATTATTCTGAAACCATCCGTTACGTCGACCTAAAGATGATCCAATATTTCGACGTTCGTATAAAAAACGGGAAACCGTACGTTTTCGTTAGAAACCCTTAACTTGTTTTTAATAAGTAGTTGGAAGTTCTAGATGTTTCTGGAGGCTGTCACTGTGTTTGTACCTCACAAGTGCGTACTTCGCTTGTGCCTAGCATGCGCTCGTATAACCTCGCATGCATACAAAGAAGGGCGCCGCAAATCATTAGAATCTCTGTAAGCTCAATGTGATGGGAATTGTGTTAGAGGACGTCGTCGGGATTTCGGATTAATTGGAACCTGATTCCAGGATATTCACATGATTACGAAATCCCCATTGTCTTTTAAGTTAAATGTGTCATGTTTGTTTTCATTAGTATAAACAAGCTAACGATATCTAATACACTCACTAAATACCACATATTACAACCTGTACCAAAGATACCCTTAAATATGTAAACGTAAGATCATATATGTATAAAAAGGCAAAGCACTTTTCTTATGTGTGTGGAGAAGAGTTTCATCTATTCATTAATTTACTGATATTATTAAGACGGTAAAATCAAAAATAAAGGATAAAGCATGAGCTATCCATCAGTCCGCTAGCGTTGAGCACCGAACCCGTTCCGGCGCATCAATCTCAGTTAGTTGATAAATCTGATTTAATAAGCGGCGAGCACCGTGCATCACAGCGGACAATTTGTAAGCGTAAACAATACGCACGGTTAACGAAGCCCCAACAATATAGCCCTGAGGGGTCCGCGAAATATCTCAAGCTGGTGACAGCGCGGGGCGAGCGCGCGGGACTTTGCATTCGCAGACATAACGAGAGGGGCCGCCGGACCGGCCATTGTGTTCGTGAACCCAACACACAATTTATTCGGCAAACATTACGGGAGACACGAAATCTCGTCCATAAATACATGCGGGAGCACATATCAAGTATCGGAATGCAAACGGCCGGCTCCCGGCGGCTGAATTATGCAACAGAGCCGCCGTAATAGCGCCGCAGCCGCTGGATCGACGCAACTCCTAAAATAATATACATACGGCCAAATCACGCGCCGGAACTGCCACCGAGTGCTATTCTCTAATCACCCGCTAGCGTCCCACTCATGTGCCGAACATTAATAGAGACCGTTGATCTTAAGAACGTATTAGTCAAGACTTGCAAACAGGGAAATTATATACTTGTGAAACCCTGACACTTGATCCTAGAAAATTTGATGATTACCTGTGTACTTTAAACGGTGATTAATTTCAGTTTATGTTTACATCGACAGCCATGCGAAAATATGTCTACAGTGCAACAGCAAAAGAACTTTTTCTTAACTAAAGTAGTTTTTCATTAGTTGCTATGAAGTGCTTCCACATTAAGCGGTGCATAACGATCACCATCGGGAAATTAAGTCACGCTCGAGTTTCGTAAGGGTGAAATTATCGTCTATCGGTTCGCGGAGATCCCGACCGATACCGTGGTACTTAAATGATGGCCCGAAACGAGCTCACGACGGGGCCATTGCTCCTGGGAAATTTCATTAAAAAAAAAACTGTCCACGGCACCGCACCCTCGGGCGAATGCCGATCTCTTCTTTATCGGTTTTTAATAAGGAACGAATTGGTATATATACAGGCGGTACGGCTGGTCGATTGCATCCGTATGGGATGAATCTCTTCATTTGTACGTCCGATGGCGACACGCTTCGATATTACCGGCCGACGTAAGGATTAACGGCGCATCCATTTATCTCACATGGGTGGTCGACCGGCGCGCTAATTACAGAGTGGAGGCGATCATTTAATGCGAATTTCGCAAACGTAATTTCTTATAAAAATCGAACCGGCGATCCGTTCGCGTATAATGAATGAATGTCTGGCGACGGCGGCCCGCATTAAACACTCCTGTCCATATAATTAGAGACGCAGCACGCTGCGCCCTCGTTAAAAATCTGCGCGCGCGCCAAATAAGAGTTGCACAGAAATGGTTGAACATCTGAATTTCATAAGCTACGTCGTCGCTCGTAACGCAACCGTGTCTGCGATCGGGTCCGTATAAAAATAAATTTTCGTAACATTAATTTTCCGAATACCGCTATTACATCAAAACAGTCGTATGAAAATAATAATAAAACAATAACTGGATTTTCATTAATATTTTTAAGGAGTGGCGAGATGTAGTTAATCCGGCACCACACGCGGTGATGATTACGACGCACCTATTAGTCAAATTAGCTTTATTGTTGGATAACGCCTGTTGCACAAGGCAGCTCAATCAGCTTACAGGCGGACAATTATGTATGGCACGTTAGCCGCACAATGAGATGAGTCAGCTGAAATTGCGGCCCGAGCGTTTATCAAAACAATAGTATTGATAAGTTAATAAAGGAAGGCGCGAGGAGGCTAACGAGCGATTACGGAGCGACGTCTGGCATAGACGCGGGGCTCGCGCAGAATACGTTATGGGGCCGTGAGTCACCGCGGCGCGGCCGGGCCCGGGATCCTCGGCCTCTAAAAAAGAGAAAGAATTTACGACTCGTGTCGATAACTTCTATAGTGGAGACTGCAAGATTTTTTTTCACATTCGACGCACCCGATACGTGCTTTGAAATAGAACCGAGGCATCCGCGATGGAATCCGACGGGGCAACATGGACTGAAAGCGAAAACGGCGTTTCGCGATGTTACGAAATACCAGCACTGCTGACGCGGGATTAGGAGATCCGCCCGCGGCGGGGGCACTGGCCGAATTCCATATTTATACCGCTAATTCATACACGAGAGCATCTGCATCCCACGAGAGCGTTGCGTCAGTCGACACGCGGTCAGTGGTTATGGTACGGTTTATATTCACGGAGCCGCGGCGGACCGCAGGCGTAACGCGAACCGAATACTTAAAGAATCATATTTATGTGTATGACATGGCTGCGATGACAGGTGAAACCGTTCCCTGGGAAGCAGAGAAAACTGCCGCCAAGCGATCCGGAGATCGAGAAACTGGACCGCGTTCGGTATGTCACACGACCGGCCACCATATAAATGTAAACAGAACGCCACGACGAGTACGCGAACAACTAGACCAGCGAACGCAGCATCTATACCACTGATGGATCTAATTATTGTGTGAATTTTTCAATTGAAGAACGTTAAGCATTTCTTCGCCCACTGAATTCCTATCAAATTGGTTTGGACTTGTAGATTTTTATCGTTATTAACGCAAATTTCGAGTCGGCGTAACCGAGTTGGTCGTTACAAAACGACATCATATGTCGGAGGTCGATGGCGTAGGCGCTCAATGGGATCGAAATTAAACCGACATGCAAATGAAGAGCGAGGGATTAATCGATTTGCGCAGTAGCTACGGCAAGGGCAAAAATATAGATACAAATCGATGAATAAATACTCGTTGATTAGCAGCACCACGCTAATTGATGACACCGCGCCGCGGATAGTTTAATGAAGAATCTAAAATATTGACACAGAACAGCATTACTGTACTATTTCAATAGTTGAAAACAAACCTTTGATAAGACTCAGAAACTAACTGCATGAAATCGAAATAATAATAATAATCTATCCGTATTTACAGTGGTTCACACAATAATAATTAATAAGAGCCGTTCACGGAGGACGAGCGGCATCAGAGGGTACGTCCTCAAGTTTGACAGGAGTAGATCAAAGAATCATCGCACGGCCTCCGAAAGTAATTTTCAATTAAGTTTCTCGATAATCCGGATCACGGCGAGTCCGGTGACTCGGCCCCGGCCCCGGTCTCGGCTCACCGTTGATAATTGGAAACTGTCTCTAGTTTCAAACACCTGCTACTTTGTAAAAGAGTTTTTCTCTCTTTGCATTATTGAAGGCGCCACGGACGGCCGCTCGATACGGGTTTACATTTATATATTGCCCTGCCCACCTCCGACGTCATTGCGGGAGATTTAAACGGAGAGCTTTCATCTTACCCACCTAGCAATAAAGAGTATAAAATTAAGGAATATTTGTAGAGTTGAATAATAATTTGAACGATTTAACAGTCATCATTATCAGTCGACAGAGGTCCGCTGTTAAACATAGGCTTCCTCCAATAATGGGGGTTCTCTGCTTTCTGCCACTACACTAGCCCAATTGGTGGGTTTAACAACCAGAAAATCAAAATAAACATTTACTTTTTAAGACAGCATTTACTAAATTTACTTATTCATGTGTCATTTAATTTTTAGGTATTGTTTAGTTCTGTAAAAGTTAAAACTAACGAACAAATCTATTATTTTCCAGGTATCTATAAAATAATATTAGATAGGCAATGATTTTCCATTTTAACGTTTGTCGCCTTAAGATTAGGACTTATTAACTTTAGCTTAAGTAACTGTTTCTGTAAAGTAAGAAAAATTTTGCCACTAATACAATAATAATTTATAAGTTCGAAATTTTTTCTCTCTAAAATTTGTACTGTTCAAATAATCTTATTATACAACGGAAGCAGGAGTTATCCAATTTTAATGTTATATGCGTATCGTTAATACTTATTATCAATGTATCACTATTACAAGATGAATGAACGGTCGATTCATTAGTTTTGATGAATCAACAAATGCGTAGCGAGGGCGCGGCGCCTCCAGTTTCCGGTTCGATTTCGAAACGATCGGGTACTCGTTTATTAAAACGATACAAATATTTCTAACCCTTTAAAAAAAACCTATTTTTAACGGAATGCAAAAAGTACCTAATAATAAAAGACTTATTCGCAAAAGTTGTTCTTTTAAAAACTTACAAATGCCTAATAATTCAATTAGGTCCAGCTTCAGTCCTAATTGTTAATTATAAAACACTAATAAACGAATCATCAATCACAAATATAGAGCAACTGTTCCATTTGGCTTTAGACAGACAAATTCTCCAACCTCCATTAATGGAGAGGCTCTTTAAGAAGAAGAATAAACAAATCGTTATTAATTGTATACGTTTGAAATGAATCAGTTGAAGCAGTGTTAATGGACCCAACTCGAACTCTCGACAAACAAACAAAGACATAAATAAAGAAATTACATCCTATCCGTGTGCTATTTACAAATATAGTTAACAAAATACTTTATTGCTTGCATTTATGTATATTGCTCCTCTTATCAGGTTTATTTATAAGTGTAGCTTTAAGATGACTACGGCGATAGTCCGGTCGGGGATCCACAGCGCTATCGCCGTGTGCTGGTCGTATGCATTAGCGGTCTACCGTTGAGGGTGGTGGGACATGTGCGGGTGTGATAGATGAGGGTGGGAGTAAGGCTGACCCAGCGAGCCCAGCGGGAGCGGCGACGGACAGGGCGGGTGCTGATGGTACTGCTGCAGCGGCGACGGGGCCAGGCCCGGGTGGTGCTCGATAGGGTACTGCGCGGATCCGGCGTACGCCAGTTGCCTCACCTTCATGTCCTCGTCTACTACGTTATAGGTGAGCTCGGTTTCCTCGAAGCCGGTGGCCGCCATGCGCTGCTCGCTGGTGGTCGGCGGGTCGGGCGAGTTCAGACATGTCTGTATGAGCCGTTTGCCGGAGTCCGAAGTGATCATTGGCTGCAGCTTCCGCGTTGCGAACGTGTAAACGTGTCCGGTTTCGGACGCGACTAGTAACATCACTTGTGTTCCCGTCAGGGTTGATAGCTCGTATGCCTGAAAAGAAGAAATTTTCATAAAGATTTTTGACAAAATAAATAATAAATTCATCGTAAATTAAAAAATAAAGTTAAGTCCGTAAATAATCTTATAAATCGGTCTACTGGAAGGTTTATCGGAAATCTATAAAACATCTTAATGTTTGGTATAGCACGAAATGGTCAGAACGTCCGAGACTTCAGAGAATTCTACCGAATACAAAAGTTTTTACTGCTTAGTCTCGAAATAACTGAGATTTAAAGAGTAGTAAAATCTTTATCTAGAGATGACAAAACAGAGTATCTATCGCCTGTTATAAAACGCGGACTATAACATAAGAGACTACAAAATTTAAACTTAAGTATAATTGCAAAAACTATTTAAAGTATTTATATCAATGATTTATGTGAAGTACTTTTAAATAGTTTTTTATAATAATTCACAAAATGTAATAACTATTATGTAAACAAATAGTTTTAACTGGGACAGTTTAAACGTGTTTTATTAAAGCAATAACAGGTTTAAATGTTGTAAAAACCAATCCTGTAGACAAACAAAAACATGATGCAAAAGCAAATGTTGATTTTACGACAATTGTATCGTTAAACTGTTGAGAAGTATAATCTTTATCATCGCGACGGTAATAATGTTTCTACTACTCAACAGACATTTTATGAAATTTCAAAAATTCCATATAATGAATGTTTTTATACCAGGTAATCCCGGTACTGGTTTCAAGTTGCAATAATAAATCAATGATGTAACACAAAGTTACAAGATTTAGCGAACGTCCGTATGATCCAAATAAACAGGTTTTCAGTTTGCGATTTGCATATAGCCCAGACTCGTCTACATTTAATGTTTAACATGGTATTTTAGTTTCAAGATCTTATCATACATTTTGTTAATAGTGACCATTTAATACATCGCCGAGATATTAGATAGACCGTAATAACATTCGGAATGCTTTGAAGCTTCCGATACTTTATAAACAAGTTTAAAGACAGGAGTGTTAAAAGAAAGTAATGCAGGAAGTGACAGCGGGGGCTAAAAAGCGCCCTTGCAACCTTTCACCTCTCCCACGCCCCTAATTCTTGAGCAAACCGAACTGTTTGGGAGCGATATCACTCTCACGGGTATTCTTTATGTGTCCGACGCATTATCACACCCACAAGCGCCACCCACACAATTTAAACCAATTCACGAGCACACGCGACACGCGGAAAAGTCGACTTAAACTTTATATAAATATAGACCACGATGACACAACCGACGCTGGACAATTGACACGGTAAATTGACAAATTTGCGGTGGCCCTATTCATGTTTGACATACGAATTATTGTTACGCATAATGTAAACCATGACCGGCGGGTAGGTGTAAAAGGCTTTTCGGAGGCTTTAATTGTAACATTACGTGTATTGGTAAAATAAATTTGCTGTTACACAACAATGTGCGAGTCGGTCGAAACACAATTCGCCCACTCGTGCTTTACGTAATTTTCATCTTGTAGGTAATTTATTATTAAAGAAACTGAGTTTATATAATTATCAAAAAAGGATGCTTACAATGAATAGATTAATATTTTTTTTATAATTTTAATAATTATGTAACATAATAATAAATTAAACCGCATAATACGTAGGTAGACTGAAAGACATGAGAAAGGAAAGATGCCGAGAGCCGTTAACAAGAGAATGTTATTCGGAAAGGGTATCGTGGTTTGGACAGATAGCGATCATAAACAAACCCATAACCTTAATCTTGTAAGGGTAACACAGCAAGCGCACCAAATGTCAAACGATCAATCAATCATACACGAACTAGAATTGCAACATTAAAAAAGCCATCGATGGTATCGGGCGTTATTGTCAATTATTTTTAAATTGTTACCATTGGTGTACGAATTATACTTACAACAACTATAAATCAATACTTATTCAATGAATAAGGAATCGGGTCCATTCAAACTTTGGATTAGACTACCTTTATTCAAAAGTGTAACAGCTCAAATATGTGTCACCTATCATAAGTATATTCCTTATAAGAACTGGAACTAATGTAACATGATATATATAAAATAACACACAAAAGGTACTTTTGTTATTCTAAGTGTCTAATCGTAGATGAAAACCTGACAGCAATGAAGGGCCTAATACAGCAATCTATTAGGAATAAGCTAAATTACCAGCAGTCCCTTAAATCTCCTTCCATCGCGAAATTCAGATAATTTAGATAAAAACGTAAGAACCATTATTTTGCAAATCTACAATAAAAACGATAAATTTTATTTACAAAAATTGATAATCAAATAGTTGCTCATATAGAATTTCATCTCCTATTAATAGGTCCACTAACAATGTGTGGATGTAATGGCATATACATGTAATAGTACGATGGGGATAACATGATTTTATATTTAAGTCCTAAAACAAAGAGTAAAATCTCTTATTAAAGTATATGTCTTTATCATATTTGTATGTACCTATTTATAATATTTATAACTTATGTAACTATATCTTATATGCTAACATGATACTGCACCATTGCTTATGTCCTCTGCTTAATCCTATGGTAGGTAAGGAGAGAATGTCTCGTGGCATTAATTCCGTCAATTCATACTTTTTTATAAGTACAAATAAAGTTTTTTATTCAAAAAATAATATGTTTTCTATCTGGTACACAAAAATTCATAATTTTGAGCGTGGAAACATAATCATCATCATTTCAATCGACGGACGTCCACAGCTGGAATTCTTGTAACGTATTCCACAAAATTCGAACTTGTGCTGTTTGGATCCAATAGCTCCTAGTTACCCTTTTTATATCATCTGTCCATCTAGAAGGTCTGCCAACGCTGCGCTTTCCAATACAGGGTCCTCATTCCAGAAATTGAAGTCCCCAACATAATGTTACAATAGAAATAATACACGTGTAAAGTAAAATAAGTCCTTGTTGATCGTGAATTACTTGTCCGGAACGACGGACAATAAATTATATCTATAAAAAATGTTCAGCATAAATTGGAGACGTTTGTCGTACGCCATGCGTCTTCTTAATTGTTTTCAGTATAATTGATTAGTAACCTGAATACCTTCGGCAGAAGGCGTCGTTTCACTTGCAACGGCGAGATCGCACCCTCCTAGCTCGTTTCGCCGATCAATGAAATGATTGATGATAAGGCGCTAATTAGCAAGTGTGTTCCCACCGGCGGCGCTCTCCGACTCCTCAGGGTCATTGCAAAACATTCTTTATACGTATCGGGAGCGGGTTTCGCAACGGTCGCACAATCGACTTGGCAACGTTGCCGAAACTGATTATTACAAATGCACCCTTAATGAGCTTTGTTGTTAATATGATTAACGACACCTCCGCAATGTATTCCATCACGTCGACGATATGAAACTCTTTAAAGGGACAAGTGTATTGTAAACCAGGTTATGATCAAAGATGTGTTACGAGTGGACCTCGTGGCACAATTACTTTCGTAGACAGTGGCACAAAACATCTCATATTAAGTTATTATCAGCAGCCGTAACGGGTGAATTAATAATGCAGTTAAAGGTCATTACGTGTAGTCGAGAAGCAGCATTTAATTGAACAGCGGTCGTAATGATCGACACTGGAATTCAATTTGAAGTGACCGAAGCGGCGGCGGTTAAATCTTTACCGTATACAGCTGTAATCGGAAGCACGCATCAAGTGTGGTCATCAGAAACCCGAGGAATGTGTTAACTAGTGGCGTGTACCAGCAATGGCTGTGAAATCGATCTCTCAAATGATCATTGTCCATATTTACCTTTAAACAATCCTCCTTTTAGTAATGGTATATTATAACAAGCGAGGCTCTTGCTTGGCTCCTCATCAACCTGCATTGGGCAAGCGTGGTAGGAGATAGCGCAAATCCTCTCATTATTTGGGCAAGCCCATTTCCAGGAGTGGACGTCTAACGGCTGATGGTGATATGTATAACAAAAAAAATTAGAGAGGTTGACAATATTCAAAATTGGACACAATTAAAGTGGTATTTATAGATAGTATGATAAGAAAGGCTTTTGACATAGCCTTAAGAGTAACTAGAGTTTCGTGACAATGACTAGGGCCACATTTGAAGAAGTCGTTCGATGGAGTGAACAGATCGATGATCATCGATCAAGAAATCATTGGAAAGGTTTATATCCAATACTGAACTTCTAACATTTAGATCATTGACTTAGAAAAGAAACTAACTCACTAGTGTCCCACTTAATTTCTAAATCCGTATTAAGATCTTTGTTGTTTAAAACTTACACTGCTTGTAGTCCACTACAAATACTTTAAGTTCCATTTTCTGATATAAACATTATTTTTTAATTATTAACAAGATCACACCTGTTGAGCGATCTGCAGATGCCGTGTTGTCTAGTTATGTACGGCACAAGATATTCATAATTGGCAATTAAAACGTTATATAGATTTTATATAAGTAACTTCTTTCCTCAATTAAAACGATGTTTAACAAGTTAACGTTAACACAAACACATTAAAATGAGTGATACAAAAAAAAATTATGACTATTAATACGATATCAATTCTAGCAGTATATATTCATAAGTCATTCTAGTACAAGAAATGGAAAATTCGTTTATCGAGCCATAGAAATCAATTAACTCTGTTGGTAAACATTACCTTAAATACTTTTGCCAATTTACTGCAGTTTTTTTTTAACTCAACGAGCTGACGAGACGAGCAATGCAATCACTTAATAGTAAGTGATACGCCCATAGCAATGTGGCACTCGTGGAGATGGTATACAAATAATCACATTGCGATCGACGACTTCAGGCAAGGTGTTGTCTCGTTACTCCAGTAATTTTAGTAGCTTGGCCCTTCAAACTGCATGCAAGCATTACTGTATTCCAGTTTGAAGGGAAATAGAAACAGGCACTGTCAAGTACCTACCTAGACGGTCTCCGGCAACAGAGTCATACCACTAGCGAACCTCACCTCTTAGACAACTTTTTGACGACCAATTGTATATAGATGGAGACAACGTTTAAAAAATTAAACTTAATAGTATTAAATGCAGTTAGCATCCCGAATTATGCAGAAGCTTTTGACGATTTTATCTTTAGACAAATAATTTCACTATGTTAACAGTACTTTTCCCAAAAAAATAGTAATAAATCAGTCCCAGTAAATCCACTTCTAGCAAGACTTATATTATACCGTTAAATGATCTTCTTCTTCATCAGCAAATAGACGTCCACAACTGGACATAGGCCGCTCCAAATAGTGCGAGGGATTTGTTCCGTCTCCCACCACGCTGGCCCAATGCAGGTTGGTGGGGAGCCAGAGCTTCGTTTGTTGATTAGCACCAGCACTACGAGTAGGTGAGGTTAGCCTGAGTCCCGTGAGTTGTGTGAGACTTCTTGCATCCCATTAAATACTTAAGACATATTTACAAATATTAAGGCAATATAACAAGGGTCTAACAAGAAACATTAAAAGTTGCGAATTTTGTTTAATCGTCGCAATTATCAAGTTCAATTATCACGGCATTTAAAAGTCAATAAAACCTCAGTGGCGCTCGGTGCTCCGGACCCCGACCTCCCCGCCGCCTCACCAGCCCCACCAGCTTCTGACAAGTCATCCGGTGACATAAGAGCACAATTATATAAATGCTTGCCCACTTTCGGCAATGAAATATTTTCGACGATTTTCATTTATCTTAACGAGCCCTTATTAAAAATCTGAGGAGAGATCGCAATCAGCTAAAACTGTACGAACATTCCCCTGTATTGTCGCCGTGGATACTTGAAACGTGTACATTTTCAATAATTAACATAATTCGTCTCTTTTTTTTTCAAATAATAACATAAGACATTCACTGTATTAAAAATATGTAAAGTTAAATGATATAAAGGACTATAAACATAATAAAAAATAGTAACGCCAAAAACTTACTCCAAGAGCAAAACCTCGATTTTCTCATCTGTATTTGATAAGGTAAACTATATATACTGTTATAGAAAGAACCTTAAATTTTCGTAAAAACAAAAATGTATTTTCTGACTTTTTAAGAATCAGTAAGGAATAATCTACAGCAAAAAATATTGATAAGTTGAAAGAGACGATGAATGAAGAAAAATTAAAATGTTAGGAAAGGAAAGAATGCAAAAAAGAGAAAGTAGAAAGTAAAAAAGAAAGCAAATTCCCTGTCATACTATAGGAGGAACGAGCATAAGAAACAAATATCCAGCAGTGGACAGCAACGGGCTTGATAATAATAATGAAAGTACAATACGAGATACCTATGACAGGTGGCATAGAAATAGTTTAATAGTGGACAATAATAAGTTATGATCCACAGCAATAACAACAACCTTACTACAAAGAACTACTGGTTACTATGATTACATAAAAAACAAATAAACAGTAATATTTATTTACTACAAGCAAGACTTTTGTATGAGGTAGTCTATGCCGTCTGCAATCATTAACAATCCTTATTTAAACGACAATGTCCGTCTGTCCGTCAACAATTTCCAATCTCGAGAACTACAAGGGTTAGGAGCTGGTGTTGAATTTGTCGCACAGACAGATCTCGCTTAGATAAGATCAAAGCCGTTTGAATTTTGTTGGTATGTGGTCGGGTTGTCGAGTTGTAAGTGTCCAAAGTTTTACAATTTTGTATGGGTCTCTTGTTATTATTATTCGTACATTCCGTGCCGCTTAAAACTTAACTAATCGAAACTAAGTTAATTAAGCGGAAATTCTCGAAACTCACCCGCTGTCACTTGAGAGGTTGCGAAAAAAAGAAACAACTGATCCAGTTAAGCAGCGAGAGATTGTTGTACCGGGTGCAACTTGTTAGGTCGCCCGTAACCCGAATAACATGGGCATAGTGAAAGAGAAGTTGAGAACGACAATCTGGATATGTCAATATTAAGCCTCTTTTATTCATGAGCTACTTAAATCCAATATAACTGTAATGAGCTGCACGCCGTGAAATTATACATGTAATCGATACCAGCCGAGAAATCACGTAGGTAATCGATACAGATTCGATAGAGTAATGAGTGTTTAAGTTATATTTAAAAACACTAAATTGAAAGCCTAATTGTACGCCGGATTCTAAGCCGGTACCTTCGGAGTGGAAGGCAGGCGTTCAAACTATTAAGCTATCACGGCTTCCTAA